>ML398020.1:5828-129466 GCA_005239525.1 Nicotiana knightiana
AATTAGATTTTGGTAGAGGCAATTGTTAGATTTTAGGAGTTTAATTACATCCAAACAGTCAGTTTCTATCACTAATGGTAGCAAATTTTCCTTAAGAGCTAACTTGAGGCCATTGAGAAGAGCTAGAATTTCCATGTATATATTTGTTGCAAGGGCAATTTTCATGTTGAAGCCTAGAATCCACTGACTCTTCTCATTTCTAAATACTCCTCCTATTCCTCCGACCCCTGGATTTCCTAAGCATGAGCCATCTATGTTAAACTTGTAGCAGTTGGAGTCAGGGGGTTCCCATTTGACAAATACAGTTTTCTTGGGGGACTTTATGCTTAGGTTTTTTGCTATGAAGAAAAACTCAATTGATTTATTGATAGGTTGGCTTAAGGTCGGGGGGGGGGGGGGTTTTTNATGAGGTCAGCCCAAAGGAGTTGATTGTTGAATAGTTTTGTGGAAGTTAGTTGCTTCTTAAGCCATGTGAATAGGGATCCTATCTCCCCAGAGTTGTGGGGGACACAGTAACCATTTCCTGTTTGGGCCCAAATATCCCTTGAGTAGTTGCAATGAAAGAGGATATGCTCAGTGCTTTCCGGTTCTTTAATGCAAATGGGGCAGGTATCATCGGGACAAATTCCTCTTTTGGCTAACATATGTTTGGAAGGTAGTCTGTCCCATATGATTAGCCATAGGAAGTATTTTAGTTTATTTAGGGTGTTAGATCTCCAGATCCAAGTGAAGTTTCTTGTGTTGGTGTGGGGACTGGCTGAGGGAGTTTCATATGCTGCCTTTACGGAGAAGGTGTTATGGCCTGGTGAGTTCCAAACATATGAGTCATTGAGTGGAAGGGATTGTTTTATATAGGTGCTATTGATCTTAGTTTCTAACTCCCTAGGAAAGTTAAATGGCAAGTCTCTAAGGTCAAAAGCTCCGTTTCTAATAGTTCCTAGTTGGTTAATCCACTTATCGTACCATAGGTTTATTGATTTTCCATCCCCCACTATCCATCTAGCGTTGTTAATGCATAGCTCAATTCCTTTTCTTATAACCTTCCAGGTGTGAGAGCCTTTGTTCTTGGTGTCCTTCAGGTTGTATTTGCTGGTTAAAGTTCTGGTCCATAGGGCCTCTTGCTCATTTCTAAACCTCCATGCTAGGGCTGCGGTGAAGGCATAGTTTTTCCAGAGTGTATTAGGGATACCTAGGCCTCCTTGTTTTTTTGGCATTCTAACTATGCTCCACCTGGCTAAGTGGAATTTCTTCCTGATTGTTTTGCTTCCCCAGAGAAAGTTTCTTTGGATTGTTTCTATTTTATTAATGGTTGTCTTGGGGAGGTCATATATTTGCATGACGTGGTTTGGGATTGCGGCTAAGGTTGCTTTGATGAGTGTTGTCCTACCGGCCAGGGTGAGGAACTTAGTTAGCCTTTAAGTCTGGTGTTCATCCGGCCTAAAATGAATTGGAAGTCTTTTTTGGTGGGAGAGTTATTGGGCATGGGGAAACCTAGGTATTTACCAAAGTTATGCGTACTTCTCATTGAGATGAAACTACTTAGATGGTCTTTAAGGTCTGGAGGTGTGTTTTTGGAGAACATAATTTTAGATTTTTCAAAGTTGATGGCTTGCCCTGAAGCCTCATAGAATTTGTTGATAGTATCAATAATCGAGTTGCAGCTCTTTTGGTTTGTTTCTGCTAGGAGGATAAGGCCATCCGCAAAGAACAAGTGAGAGAGCTCTGGGCTTTTCGGGGATATCTTTATCGGGATCCATCTGCAGCAGTCTATTTCATGGTCAATTAATCTTGACAACATTTCCATACATATGATGAAGATGTACAGTGACAGGGAATCTCCAGCTTTTTGGGGATATCTTTATCGGGATCCATCTGCAGCATCCTATTTCATGGTCAATTAATCTTGACAGCATTTCCATACATATGATGAAGATGTACAGTGACAGGGGATCTCCCTGCCTAATGCCTCTTGATGGCTCAAAGGATTCCGTTTTTGAGCCATTTATTTGGATGGCCATGGTGGAGGTGGTGATGCGGGACATAATGAGTTTGATAAGGTCGGGGGGGGGGGGTTAGTGATAGGNCCTTTAACTGTCTTAAAGTGATCAAGCACTTCCCTTATGACTATGGCATTGTCAGCAGCTCTTCTGCCTTTGATGAAGCTGGTTTGGGTAGGGTGTATTAAGGCTTTTAAGAGAAGTTTAATACGGTTTGCAATAATTTTTGTAAGGACTTTATAAGTCGTGTTGCACAGGCTTATGGGTCTAAATTGCTTTATTGTTTCCACATTTTGACATTTTGGAATGAGACATATTAGGGTACTGTTCATGTTTTTTAGCATACTTTTTGTTTTGAAAGAATCTTGACAAAAATCAATAAGTTGGTTACTTGTCTCCTTCCAATATTTTTGGTAGAAGAAAGGGTGCAGCCCGTCCGAGCTCGGAGATTTATAGGGTTTAAAGGATTTTAGGGCTTTGTGAATTTCCTATAAGGATGGGATACATGTTCGATATTGATGTTCTTGCTCTCTAATTTTTGAGTTGTAGGACATATAATTGGTATTAAGCAAACATTTATTATGTCCCGTAGTGTAGAGATTTTGAATGATGTTTTGGTCTTGGTGCCAATTCCCTGCCTCATCTTTTAGGCACATTATTCTGTTTTTCCTTCTTCTTTTTATTGTAGTAATGTGAAAGAATTTTGTGTTGGCGTCACCGTCCTAAATCCATTGAACCCTTGACTTAAGTTTCCAAAATTCCTCCTTTTGAGTTAGTATTAAGTTGTACTTGTGGAGGAGGTTATTTTCTAGAAATATGAGGAATTGGTTATGAGGGTAGTTTATAGAGGATTAAATGCCCTTTAACCTAGATAATAACTTATTTTTTCGTTTAAAAATGTTACCAAAGGTGTGTTCATTCCACTCCTTAACTTTCAAGCTGAAGTTGTCTATTGCTTTGGTAATATTTGGTTGACTCGACCAAGTGTTGTGAACTAAGTCTCTAAGAGGGGTGAGTTAGCCACATAGACTCTATCCTAAAGATATTGCTTTTTGACCTAAAATTCTTCAAAAAATCTACTTTTATTGGGCAATGATCCGAGTGGACTCTAGTTAGGTGGTGGACACTAGCTTCTTGGGATAGTTCAGTCCATTCCGTATTAGCTCTACATCTATCTAATCGTTCCATAATTATGTTTTTGAAATTTTTCCTCTTGCTAGTCCAAGTAAATTTAGGTCCTCTAAATCCTAAATCAACAAGTCCGCAATGGTTTAAACAGTCCAAGAACTGTGAAACTCTAATATAATTTATAGGGAGGCTCCCAAATTTCTCCGAGGCTCGGGTGACTTCGTTGAAGTCTCCCGCTACTAACCATGGCCCTTTGTAGTTTTCAGCCAATGTCCTTAAGTTGTCCCATAGTAATTTTCTTTCTTCTAGCAAGTTACTAGCATAAATAATAGAGAGAAGCCATTTTTAGAAGAATTTTGTACCGTTACCATGGCGTGTATTTCTTGGTCCGTTCCTCCAATTTGGTCTACTAGAGTGTCACCATTGTTCCACATGAGCACTATGCCTCCCGAGTTTCCATTTGTCGGCATTTGAATGAGACCAGAGTATCCAAAATCATGTACTAAGCCATGGTGGTCATCTAGTTTTGTTTCTAGGAGTGCTGTTATGCTAGGTCGATGATAGTCCAGCATTGCTCTAAAATCTCTTCTAAACTCGACGCTACCAGCGCCCCTGCAATTCCAAATGGTCATATTCATGCTTGTGTTTCTTGTTGAAGAAACCCCTTCATGGCTTCACATGCATTCCCTGTGTGTCCAGTAATGTGTGAACATCATGGGTACTCGCACTACGGCATGTTGATAAATGCTCGGAGGGTTCTTCTTTCTTATGGAGATTGAGTATTTCCTCAAATCAATCGGGCAACTTAAGATGTATCTTTTTTATTTTCTTGCTTTGAGTGCCATTGTTTTTTGATAGCGTAGTACCCCGTGCTCCACTATTCTTTCTGTTAGATCCTCGTCCTCTTCATCCTCCTCATTCACTTGGGTTTGACGTTGGTTCTGTGCTTGAGGGGGTGGCACTGCCTGGGGTTGGGACACTACTGTACTATTGTTGTTGGTGGCTGGGGTTTGGGGTGTTTGCTGCATGGGTTGCTGCATGGGCTATGGGGTATTTAGGGGTTGGTTGTTTGCATGGTGTGGGTTGACTGGGCAGACTTGGTGTGGGGAGTTGGTTCCAAGCTTGGGTGCTCCAAGGTGAGGGATGTTGGCCTGCATGTAGAGTCGCTGGTTAGGGTTGTAGAGGGCTCATCCATGGACGTGTCCATGCATTGCTTATACCTAGTTGTAGGCCCTCCGCCACTACTTGAGCTAAGTAGTTTGGGTCTCCTATTTGAATTATTATGTCCCTCCCCTCTAGTTGTAGACTCACATTCAGAGATTGCCACATTATACCCCATTCCAGCCAAGATTGTGGAGTGTGGTCCGGTGGGGTTGGCTTTGTGGTGAAGATCAGTGGGGTTTGATGTTGGTTCATGGGGTTTGGGCGTGTCCAGACATAGAGCCTGGGCCTGTGGAATCTTCTGTTGTGATGGTGGTTTGGGGGAAGTCTGGGCATGTTGTGTTTGTGTAGGGATAGTGTTTGAGTCTTGTAGTTGAAGATTACTTTGCTTAGGGGTATTATTTATTTAGTTTAGTAAGCCCGTTGCCCCCTGGTTGTGCTCTTTGATGTGTAAGACATCTTGCCTTGTCTTAGGATCCAAATTGTCTAGAGCATTAATGGTTGATTGACCTAGGTTTGACAAAAGTTGATGTGGGGTGGTACTATGATCCTTCTCTAATGGGTTGTTGGTAAGTTGATGGGGTGATGTCCATCTTTTGTTTGCTCTTAGTGTCATGCATTAATTGAGGATGTTGATTGGCTATATGAATCATAGGTCTATGTCCATGGTTTTATTATTCATGTCTAGGTTGTCTTCTGCCGGTGTGACTAATGTGGAGGGGTTATGTTCTTTAGGTTGGGGTGATTTAATGCCTAAGGTTTATGTAGGTTAATGAGGGGGTTAATGATGGGAGAGGGGTTGTCTAATTCCGTTACTCTATTACCCAGTGTGTATGAGCATGTTGTTGGGGGATAAGAGGGTTTTAGTGTTTGGAGTAGACGACAGGGTACTGCTTTCCTGGTGCGTGGTGTGCATGGACGAATTGATGGGGGTTTTGTCAACTGGGGGTGTACCCTTAACCGCTGGGTAATTACTGCCAAGCATAGTCATTTACTTAGGGCTTTTTTTTGGTTTTGGACGTCGCTAACTTGGGCAGATTGCCCTTGGGGGGAGGGTGCTAGGGGGGTCAATTGTTGTTCTTAGGTTCATGGTAAGGTTGGGGTTTGAGGGGGGAGGATGGAGTTTCTTGGTCCGTTTTTGGTGTGAAACAATTGTCCATTGGTCTAGTTTTTTTGTAATTTTCTCCACTGGGAAAGCTTTGCTCGTATTGTCACTTTCCTTCGCACTGGGATTATTGTGTTGGTATGGGCAGGTGTTTTGGTTGTGTCCTAGTCGACCACAACTTGTGCATAATAAGTTAAAGCCCTCATAGGTAATTTTCTGCATGTGTTTCCCAATTACAATATATGTTTTGAGTGGTATCTATGGGCACTAGTACGCAAAGGCGAGCATATTTACCTCTCGCCGTAGATTTGGTACATGCGTCTATACGTATTAGTTGTCCCAATTTCTCTCCTATTTTGAGGAGGATGTCATAGTCGTTAAATTCTGTTGGTAATTCCGGGAGTCTGGCCCATATAGCTGAGAAGGTTAGGGCAGCCCGGGATGCTATGAACCTAGGATCCCATTTTCTTACAGTAAAGAACTGGGTACCAATGAACCATGGCCCCTCGTGAAGAGCTTTATTATAATTTTCCTCCTTAGAGAATTCAACTAGGTAGTAGTCGGACCCTAAATCCACTAGAGATAGGGTTTCAGTGGGTCTTCATATTGCATGAATTTTCCTTTGAAGGAACTGGTAACCCACCCTTCTACCAAATATTTTTATGATGAGTGCGTTAGTCCAGTTTTTTGTATATGCGCTCTTTATCCGAGGAGGCAATGGAGATTAAGAGCTTAGGGTTAGGATAGTTGCCCGTTTCATCCTCGTGTTCATATGAGTTCATATTGTGTCGCACGGTTATTTGGCTAATGTCCAAGTTAGGGTTGTTGTTAGAGATTAATGTGTCTAGGAAGGATGCCATTCTTGCATAGTCACCTTTTTGTTTTAGACAGTCCTCATTTGGTGCTTCATTACATAGCTCGTGTATCTGGTCCGTGGTAAAATCCATGGATGCTGGGAGGGAGTCAGAGTTGGGGTATGTTGGTGCCCTGGTGTTTGACTGTCCCTCCATTGTCACTGGCCTTGCGGGAGGGGAGGGGGACTTGGTATGGGATGGTTGAGGATCATCATGTGCGTTCTCTTGTATGTAGGGAAGCATTGAGGGGATTTTTTGTGGGGAACGAAGGGTTCCTGGGGAGGAAGTAGAGAGAGGGAGGAGCTTCTCACTCTACATGATTCTTTGCTTTTACATTTTAGTTTGATTGGTCGTTTTCTTTTGCTAAGTACAGGAATTTATTTCATGTTAAAAATAATCAATTTTTAATTGAGTACTTAAAGTATCCATCTCTAGTTGACTCAATCATCATCAATATATCTTGGTAAATGATCAATTTCTCAAAGAGCAATTGGTTTGATAGTGTTACGTTGAAAATGTAGTCTCCGGAATATGTGTTTGATAGTATATGTCTCATATTTATGAAAAAACCCAATAAATAACCAAAAAACCGAATCGATAAAAATCAACTTAGTTGGTTTGGTTTGGTTTCAATATTTGAAGAACTGACTTACTTGATTTGGTTTCTTTTTAGGGAAAAATCATGAACACCCCTACTCACAACCATTGCTTTCACTCTCTCTTCTTTTCACATCTTCATATGCTTCAAGGGGCCGTGTATTTTTTGTTTCTCCCCCTGTGTCACCTTGTTGCAATGTAAGAAAATTGAAGAGTAGAAGTCCACAATTGAAGGTCATTCAAAGCTTGCTTTCGAAAATAAGATTTTTTGAGTTTGTTAGTTGTTTGGATTGAGTGTTGTTCCAATTGATTGAAATATCAAAAGAAGTTCAAAATTTAAATTTGAAGTGATTTGGAGTAGATTTGAACAAGATTTGAGTTAAAATTTCAGAAAAAATGCAAGGAAGAAGACGAAATCAGTTATTTGTATAATTATGTATAAACTTGTACAATAGTGTATAGGAGTGTATAAATACATCTTATACACTATTATACACTTTTATACACCTTTATACAAGTGTCTGTAGACGAACTTCTTCCACGATTTTCAGTTGCAATTCTTGTTCAAAACCAGTCCAAATCTCTATTAAACTTCAAATTTTATATACAACCTGCTTATACTATTTCTAACAAGTCTAAATAACACTCACTCCAAATTTCTCACAAAATCAAATTCGCAATTTAAACGCACATATTTAAGCTTGTTAAAAATTTAATTTTCACCACCCAAATGGATTTGGTTTGTTGAACTACTATTTGAGTCATAGTTACTGATTCAAAAATTAACTTAAAAGCTTGATCAATTTTTTTAAAAATTAAATAGTAATGTCGAGAACCTATTGGAGTTGGACGTTAAATCTTAGCCTATTATTTTTGGGCTAGTTGATTGTAAATTGAAATGTGGGCTATAAAATTAAAAACTAGGGAGTTCAATTGTTCTTATGTGAAATTTTCCCTTTAAAATTTTAGTTCTAAAGAAAAAAATCCAACTTTATGTATTTGAGTTTAAATTTCTAGATCTAAATTTCGTGTGTGTTTGAGATGTTTTGATGTTGAAATTTATTGGATGTTGTTCTAAAAATATGTGTAGATTATGGTGTTAATATTGATTTTTGGAGATCTATTGTCAGAAAAGTCATACCCACCACTGGAAAATCTTGAACCATGAAACTCATAAATTTAGTTGGTTGAGTTGTAATTGTTTAGATTTGATTTTGACGGGGTTGTGTTCGAAATATTGATTGGGGGCTGTTACTAAATTTTGAGTCAATTTGATGGAGATTTTGGAGTAGATTTTTGATTTTTGAATTGAAATTTAGTCAAACTAGCAAAGAAGACGAACTTATAATGTATGTATATTATTTTTTATATCATACTTAATCAAACAATATATAATTAACCGTAATAGTATATTATTATAATATACAGTAATGTAATAGTATATTGTTAAACGGAGAGCACAAAATACCATTTTGATATAATGTACGCCATTTTGATATATTTGAAGTATATAGTTTTATTATAATAATATACTTGTATAGAGTAAAATATACTAAGTTAAGTGGTTGCATAAGAGTGTCACGTGGAGCCGAAGGCAAAGGATATTTACTACCCAAGACAACTGTTCCAGTTATCACAGGAAAGAATGACGCTCATAAAGATGCAATAAATGCTTACACTACCCGTTACAAAGAATTTGTCATGTATGCTCACCGTTACACATTCTTCAATGGCCATCATAATTAACATTAAAAAGGGCATGATCCTAGAACTTTGTTCCCTAGGTGAAACTATAAATAGTAAGCTCTCTTATCATTGTAAATCTCTTAATTCGATCTAGCAAACTTACGCTATAATCTATTCAAAGCTTTGTTCAATTTTATCTTCTTATTTTTCGATTTCATTATTGTTGCGCCCGGAAGCCCTGCTCTTGCATTTATTGTTTCTGCTGTTTCATCTTTATATCAAGGCTAAGTATTACATATTTCTTCAATTCTTTTATTATTTCAGGATCGAATTAATTCACTTTTTTAGAAACCACATATAAATTTAATTGGCATCCACCGTGGGGCCTAGACGAGTATAATTAAGTTGATTCCTGCCTCTTTTACTGATGTGTTTTGATTATTTGTCTTAGCAAAAAATCACAAAAATGGCCAATAATGGTGTTAATAATACACACAATCTTGAGGCTCAAAGAGACCAGCCTCATCACGAGGATTCATTCAGTGACACCTGTAATGAGGGTAACGATGCTACACCGGTCCACGACAGACGGTACTCGCGACATGTTCGGGAGGCAACTCTCGATGATGCTGAAGAAGAGCATGTTTTTGATGTGGTAAGGGTCCTGCAAGAGCAACAAGCGATCATTCTAAGCCATCTCACACAAAAGGATAAGGTTATGACGAAGTTGAAATAGGCATTGTCGGGGGCTTCTGATGTTTTATACGTCAATACCACACAAGAGAGGGAGGGGGGGTGATTTGTGTGGTGTCCAATTTTCGAGTGCAGTCTCTATAGAAGAACCTGGTTCTTCTTGGTGTTCCAACTTCTACAGTTTACGGAAAGGTAATTGCAGAATTTAAAGAACACATCAATTTTTACGTGAAAAACACCTGGCTCAAAAGGTGAAAAACCACGACCTACTTCCCAGTAAGATTTTCCCTAACTCTTCACTATATCAATGAGCCAAACAGCATTTACAAAATAAACTCTTTTGTAAACCTAAGGACTAACTCTAATCCCTTTGTGGCAAACTAGCCTCTAGCTATTTGCGACAAACTTCAAGTTAACTCTAACTTGAACAGTGTGTACCTATTACAATTGCTTCTAGATAAAGCTGAAAGATACAATATGTAATCACCTACTACAAACAACTAGACTCAAAAGACAACAGATGGAACTGGTTCTTCTAGCTGGTTCAAGTAGCTTTTGTGTCGCACAAGGATTCTGCTTGCAAAATTGCTTTGGTAATTTTGCTTTCAGTTCTTGTTTCACTTCTATGTTTGTGCGTGAATTCTTCAGCAGGAATGCTTCAACATTTTATAGAGTCAGTAGTTGAGATGTTGTTGTTCAGTTCTAATGCAACTCTTCCTTGGTGTGTTTATCTCAACTTTTTTGATCTTGATTCTGTCCTACCTGAAATCGAACTCGATCTTCTTATCAATTTACAACCTTTTTGCTTAGGAGATAACCTCTTAGTTCACAGATAATGTTTATCTTCTGTGCATGGACGCTTCTCGTGCCAATGGGTCTGTTTGACTATGTTTGCCCTGATGGACCTGGTTCAACTGGGTTGGCATTTGTCAATCTTCAAAACTATGCAGTGACTTGATTCAACAAATTCCCCCCTTTTGATGATGACAAACTCTGTGCTTAACCATGTACATACTTCAATCCAACATAGACACTTTTATAGATTTAAGCATTCATCATAGAGAGGCCAGGTTCATTAGGTTATAAATATCACAAAAGCATTGAAATTTTGAAAAGCACATATCTTCCCCCTTTTGGCATCATAGAAAAGTTGCAAAATGATAAACTTACCAGAAGTATTAACAATTACTCATGGCCTTTGAGGCAACTGCAGATGCAAATCATGAATTAATCATCAAAGGAAACCAATCAAATGTAAGTTATTTAAGAAACTGAGACAAAATCAATAACCAAAAAGCAAAATTCATTGATTAGATAACAGATCAGGCACCATACACAAAAAAAATTAAAAACAGTCGCAACCATGAGCAAAACAGAAAACAAAAAGCATAACAGAATTTAGACAATCCCAAACTGGGTCATAGAGGGGGGTTTTTGGAGGCACTGGACTCCTACGGCTGGGAAGGGGCAGAGGAGGTTGTGGTCTTGGCTTGAAGAAGGGAGAGCATTTTATGAAGAACACCCTCATTCTTCTCCTTTTCTTTAGCTAATTCAGCTTTGAGAGCATCATGCTCAGCTTCAACCTCAATAAGGCGAGATTTCAAACGAAGGATCTCCACATCCTTGATCTCACCTTCCTGCACAAGCGTCCTAACCTTGCTATTAACAGGCAGTTTCCTGGATGAACCAGGTTCATCCTCAAGAATATTAACAATGTAGTCACAGTTCAACAACGTATTCTTCCCAAAGTAGTCCTTAGCAGTAGCCATTTCAGCTTTCTTCACTGGAACCTTGAAGTGAGCAAACACAACAGTCAGGATAAACCCATAAGGTATAGCATGTGCCTTGGATCCATTCACAACCCTGTCCAAGAGCTGGATGATGAAGGCAGACCAATTGATCTGTTTACCCCTGTACAAGCACTCCATGAGCGTGAGATCCATGTAGCTGACAATGTTCCTTCGCTCTTGCCTAGGCAGCAAATATTTTATCACAAACTCGAAGAACAGTTTGTGCTGAGGCCTCATCTCACTCTTAAACACTGCCCTGGGCTCAAGTTCTTGCTCATTCTCACAGAAAAACTTGGTGATTTGAAGAGCTGAGGGCAAACCATCCAGATTAGGCCATCATTTCCTAGTATAATCATCATAACCCTTAGCAGGGATATGCAGCACTTCCCCCAACTCCTTTGCGTCAAACAAAATCTCAACCCCTTGAACCTTGGAGGATACCCTGCCATCTTTGACAACTGCGTTGGACATAAATTCAACCAGCTCATTCCTAGACAGCCTTCCCTCAAGGTGAAGAACCATGTATGTCCACCCTTGCACATCCAAGGTATCCATCAGGAAAATCATCCCTGAATCCTCAAGGTCTCGAAACAGCTTCCCTTTTAAGATAGTACGCTTTCCAAACATTGTGAGTTTGTCAGTCTCCTCACCAAACACTTCCACTTCTTCTCCACTCCATTCCTTATCTTCAACAATCTTTACTTCCTTTGACTCAGACCTGGTCCTTTTTGCAATTGTTGAGGGTATGGCAGACACATATGCTGACTTCTTAGAAGAAGCCTTAGCTTTCTTGGGTTTTGGTGTCTCAACCTCAACTGGTGCTGGTTGATCCTCCTAATGGACCAGGTCCATCTCATCGTCATCAACATGAACTGCCTCAACAGGCTCTCCAACTTTTGCCTTTCCCTTGGCAAACTTCTTCTTCTTGCTCTCTCTTAGAGCTTTTTCCAATTCTTCTTCTCCTTGCCTAACAGTGCTTCTAGTAGCACGACTCTTTGGGGCAGGAGCATCAGCAGATGATGAAGCTTTCCTATTCTTGGTTGGAACCGGGGTTGGATTTTGGATTTCTTTTCTTTTTGGGATTGTAGGACTCCCCCAACTTTTTCATCAACTCAGCCAACATTTTCTCAATAGATGAATCAGGTTCATCTACTGCTTGTTGTAGGCTTTCCAGACCTACTGCTGCTTCCCTAGAATTGCTTTCCCCTAAAGCTTTGACTCCTTCCTCAATAATTATAGGAGCAGGGCCACAATAGCAAGAGTGGCACCTTCCTTCCCAGAACCCTTTTCTGAGCTCCCTTCTCCCTCTCTCTCAATGTTTATATTTTTCCCAATTTTTCTTCGCCTATCCGGTACCTCTACATCCACTATCGACCCAATCAAGATAAACCTGTTTTCAGCCATTTCAGTTGCAGACCCAACTTCAAAATTTCCCTTTTCAGTGTCAGATGAACCTGGTGCTTCATCCTCATTTGCATATTTGAAGGACTCACTGGAAGATTCAGAGTCTTGGACCATGCTGGCTTGAAGTATCTATCATTTATTTTTCTGGCACGAGAACCAGAGGCAACTGTTTTCCTGGCCAACACCTTACTCTACATTTTTTTGGGGCTGGAGTGGGGCTAGGTGTAACGGCTGGGACTGATTTGGGTGAAGGAGTGGGTTCAGGAATAGATGCAGGAATACGTTCAGGAACTGGAGGGTTTGGGGGGGGGGTCAAAGACTTGGTTGGAGAATGTGAGCTGTGTATCGATGGAGAATTAGAACCAGTGTCGTCAAGACCGGCCCCGTAATCAAGGGTGGTTGATGAAGATGAAGCAGGGGTGGTGAAGAAGACATTGTTATGAAGATTTGGGGAGAGAAGAATGTTGATCACTTTGGTATGAGAGGAATGATGAACTAGGTTCGACGATTATGCTTTTGAAGAGGGGATATAATGATGGCCTTTTAAAGATGTAGTTATTAATTGTACAACAGGCATAATTCTTGGTCAAGTGGGAGTCTGATCGATGTAGGAGTGTCAGTGTTTAGACAGTTATGACTCCCTAAATCTAGGCTAATTAGGTTCGATGGGGCTCTTTGAAACAGGTTCATTTTGGGATAAGTACTAATAATTTGAAATGAACCAAATATAGGTAAAGTCATGCTCATGTGTGACTATAATTATTTCAGTAAGTGTATGGTGATGAGCACGTACCTTGTCAGTCAGATGAACCAGCAGCAATGAACCAGGTTCGTCGTGTTATAGTCTTTAATTTGCCTCAATTTACAAAGATAGAAAAACATCATTAGTAGCCAGGGAATCACATTAATACATGGCAAAAGAGTATGGCAGTAAAGTCATGATACTGAGCAATGATTACTCTGATTAGCTACCTATTTTAGTGTTTGTAGCCAAAAAAAAAATCCATTTTTGTTTTTCAATTAGGTGATCTTAAGCATCCCTAATTCTAGCATGTTTCTCTCAAAATGCTCCCTACTTAGTGCTTTGGTGAAAATATCTGCAATTTGTTTGTCAGTAGCACAAAATTCGATTGAGATCATTCCTTTTTCATAGTTATCTCTTAGGAAATGGTGTCTGACATCTATGTGCTTGGTTCTGTTATGATGAACCGGGTTCTTCATCATGCTAATTGCACTAGTGTTATCACAGAAAATAGGAATGCATCCAACCTCTATACCAAAATCCATGAGTTGTTGCTTGATCCATAGCAACTGAGCACAACATGAGGCTGCAGCTACATATTCAGCCTAAGCAGTAGACAGGGCTACTGAGTTTTGTTTCTTGGTTGCCCAAGACACAAGGCAAGAGCCCAAAAAGTGAGCCATGCCTGAAGTACTTTTCCTGTCAACCAGGAAACCTGCATAATCTGCATCAGCATATCCTACAAGGTCGAAATTACTACCTTTAGGATACCAAAGACATAAATCAGTAGTGCCCTTCAGATATCTCAGAATTCTCTTCACTGCAGTTAGATGGGACTCCTTTGGATTTGCCTGAAATCTCGCACACAGTCCTACACTGAACACAATATCAGGTCTGTTGGAAGTGAGATATAATAAAGACCCAATCATCCCTCTGTATAGATTTTTTTCAACGGATGAACCAGGTTTATCCACATCTAATTCTGTAGCTGTGGCTATGGGGGTGTCAATTTCTTTTGAGTCTTCCATTTTAAATCTTTTGATCAATTCTTTCACATATTTTTGTTGATGGATCATTGTTCCATTTGAGTTTTGCTTGATTTGCAAGCCTAAAAAGAAGTTTGGGTTACCCACCATACTCATCTCAAACTCACTCCCCATAGTTTAGAAAATTCTTACTGAATTTGTTAGAGGTTGCCCCAAATATGATATCATCCACATATATTTGCACAACCAGGAGATCCTTACCTTTTTCCTTTAAGAACAAGGTACTGTTAATTTTACCTCGTTTGTATCCATGTTCTAGCAGGAATTACGATAGCCGCTCATACCATGCTCTTGGTGCTTGTTTGAGTCCATACAAGGCCTTGTCGAGTTTGTATACATGGTCAGGTGTCTCCTTGCTTTCAAAAATTGGAGGCTGTTTGACAAATACTTCTTCCTTTAGATAGCCATTGAGGAAAGAACTCTTTACATCCATCTGATGGAGAGTGAATTCCATGACACAACAAATGCTATAAGAAGTCTGATTGCCTCCAGTCTTTCCACAGGAGCAAAGGTCTCATCATAGTCAATTCCCTTTTCTTGACTATATCCTTGGACAACCAGTCTGGCCTTGTTTCTTGTAATAGTTTCATCCTCATCGAGTTTGTTCCTGAAGACCCACTTTGTGCTAATCACTAATCTGTCTAGTGGTCTGGGTACCAAGTGTCATACTTGACTTCTTTCAAATTGATTCAGCTCTTCTTGCATGGCATTTACCCAGTCATCATCTTATAAGGCTTCAGCAATGTTCTTTGGTTCGATCAAGGATAGAAAGGCATCAAACGCACACAGATTTTTCAAGGAGGATCTTGTTTTGATTCCGGATGTCAAATCTGTTATGATGTTCTCAAGAGGATGAGAGTTTTTATATCTGTGTGGTTTGAGCACCAATTGTTCACTTCTAGATGATCCCATGGTGTCTTGTTGTTGTGGAGCAGGATTAGGGCCAAGGTCCAGAGTGATTTGATGTTTAGTTCCCCCTGTCATGTTGCTTGGGGTAGTTGGACCTGGTCCATCACCTGTTCCATCTTCCATAATTTCTTCAATTTGTTCACTGCTTCTGACCAGTCCAAGCTCCTCATCTTCTGGTTCCTGTCTCTCAGAAAGAGTGTTAGTTTTATCAAAAACAACATGCACACTCTCCTCTACACACATAGTTCTTTTGTTATATACTTTATAAGTTTTGCTATGTGATGAATATCCCAAGAATACTCCCTCATCACTCCTAGGATCAAATTTACCTAGGGAATATTTGCCATTGTTGTGCACAAAGCACTTGCATCCAAAATCCCTAAGGTGGGATATGTTGGGCTTTCTCCCTTTGAGTAATTCATAAGGAGTTTTCTCTACCAGTGGTCTGGCCATGCATCTATTTATTATGTAGCATGCAGTGTTTATTGCTTATGCCCAGAAGTTATGGGGTAGTTTGCTAGAAAGAAGCATGCTTCTAGCCATATCTTCAAGAGTTCTGTTCTTTCTTTCAACAACCCCATTTTGTTGTGGGGTTCTAGGGGTAGAAAAGTTGTGATTTATACCATGTTCATCACAGAATTCAGCAAACTTTGCATTCTCAAATTCAGTACCATGATCAGATCTTATTGATGCTAGTTGATTTCCTAACTGTTTTTGAGTTTTTCTAACAAATGAAGTGAACATATAAAATGCTTCGTCTTTAGATGTCAGAAATAAGGTCCAAGTGAACCTTGAGTAATCATCAACTAGCACCATTACATATTTCTTACCACCTCTGCTCAGAGTTCTCATAGAACCACATAAGTCCATATGAACCAGTTCCAACGTCCAGGTGGTACTGACCATTTTCTTGCTTTTGAATGAGGATCTTATCTGCTTCCCCCTTGCACATGCCTCACAAACGTTGTCTTCCTTGAACTTAATGTTAGGAAGCCCTACCACTAAGTCCTTAGAGACTAATTTGTTAAGCTTATTCAGACTCGCGTGACCAAGTCTTTTGTGCCAAAGGAGGGGACCACTGTCCAACACATTAAGCAAGTGAGTTCATTTTCTGATAGTGTGGACAAGTCTATGACATAGATGTTATTAATTCTTTTTCCCTGCAAAACAATCTTGTTAGTAATCAGGTTAATCACAAAACATTTTGTGAAAGTGAAAGCAACCAGGTTACCGCTGTCACACAATTGTGAAACACTAATAAGGCTATATTTCAAGCCATCTGTCAAGAACACATGTTCAATGGAACGTGTGTCATCCTTACCTACCTTACCAACCCCGATAATTTCACCTTTCTTTCCATTTCCAAAGGAGAGATTTCCTCTTTTGAGGTTTTCAAGTGAAAGGAGTTGTTCCTTGTTCCCTGTCATATGTTTTGAGCAGCCACTATCCAAGTACCAACTTTGGCTGCTTCCTCTCACTTGAACCTACAAAAAGAAATCAGGGGTTTGGGTCCTTTTCTATGAGAGAAAGGATGAATTAAGCTTTTTCTGGCCCAATTTGGTAACTAGTTTTTTCTTTTAACAAAACTCTCATTTCTTCGACTGGCCTGCTCTTTTGCAGTATACACAATTTTTTAATGACCACCCTTACCACAGTGGGTGCAAATTTTATTCTCAGGGAGAGTGAGATACTTGCTTTTGGGATCCCACTTGGGCAATTGACTCCGAAAGCCAAGTCCTCTCCAGTTGCTACTATGATTTTCTTGAAGCCATGTCAAGGCATCAGAGGATTTCCATTTGCATGTTCAATCTAATTCATGTTTGACTTTACCAAGTTCTTCTTTAAGTGTCCTTATCTGTTCATCCTTAGTATACATCTTATCTTTTAGTTTTCCCACATTTTCTTCTAACATGATATGAGAATGATCAACAGTCTTTTTACTAGTTCCTAGCTTTAATTTTAAATTTTCAGATTTTAGCTCTAGGATCTTAGTTTCAAGTGGATGAACCTGGTTCAACAAGATAGTGTTTTTCTTTTCTGATTCATTTACTCTGATTTCCAGGTTCATGCATTTTACTTTTAGCATTGCACACTCTCTACAGAGTTGTTCTTTCTCTTTGGTTATTTCTTTGGAATCATCCATGAAATCAAGTAGCAACTCAGAGAGTTTTTCTTTAGATAGGAACTTTATTTTGTTTTTGAGATGGGATTACCTCTGGTTCTTCATATGATCCCTCATCAGATTCGCCAATTGCCATGAGCGCCTGTTCTTCATTCTCACCATCTTCTGATTCTTCATCTGAGCTTTCCCCCCAAAAAGCAAAGCTTTTGTTGTGGTTTTCTTGGGTTGGACCAGTTCCTTCTTCCTGTTCCTTCTTTCAAATCTCTCCTTTTTCCATTCCACTTCCCACTGAGGACAGTTCTTGATATGGTGGTCAGTCTTTCCATACTTGTAGCATCCCTCGTTGGTTGGCCTCTCTGGAGCTTTTGCTTTGTTGTAGTTTCCACCTCTAGAGATGCCCTTCTTCCTTATGAGAACGTTTCTGAATTCTTTGGTAATCATGGCCATCTCGTCTTCTTCCAGATTTGCTCCCTCAGTGATTCTCAGTGCTAGACTCCTTTCCTTCTTTGGAGTATCCATTTTCATTGTCCGCCTTTTAAGTTTATAGGCAGTAAGGTTTCCAATTGGCTCGTCCAATCTAAGGGTTGCCATATTTTTGGATTCCTGGATAGCAGTGATTTTACTTTCCCAGGAAATTGGTAAGACCCTTGTCAGGATCTTCTCTACCCTGTCCTCTTCAAGAATGACTCTACCAAGAGACTTAAGTTCATTTGTCAATGTTATGAACCTTGTGTACATTTCTCGGATTGTCTCTCCTTCTTTCATAGTGAAGTTTTCATACTGAGAGTATAGTAGAGTACCTCTTGATCTTTTCACTTGAGGTGTTCCTTCATGAGCTACTTGTAAGATATCCCAAATTTCTTTGGCAGTGGTGCAATTTTGAATCCTACTATACTCGTTTGGACATAGTCCACAAACTAGCCACTTTTTGGCCTTAGCATTTTTCTCCCATTCCTTCAGATCCTCACCAGTGTATGTCACACCTCCTTTTTCATCCCAGTAAGGGTAATAAGGGAGTTTTTCCACTTTAAGTGATATTATTCGATTTTTGGGATTTATTTATTTATTTAGAGTCGCCACCCGAATTTTTTACGGTGTCCGGGGACACCATTTATTTATTAAAAATCCCAAAATCGAGGAATTTTGACTCTGTTTAAATTGTCCGCGAACCAGAAATACGGGTAAGGAATTTTGTTAACCCGGGAGAAGGTGTTAGGCACTCACTAGTTCCGTAGTTCTAGCACGGTCGCTTAATGATTAAACTTGGCCTAATTTAATTTCTACTTTTGTAATATGCATTTTTTATCTTTCTACCGCTTTTATTATTCCTTTTTATTCAAAGAGTTCCTTTAAAATGGGTCACGTATATGTAAAACCCGTTGAGTTTGAGATGTGTCTAAAATCATGTCACGCGGACGTGTACATAATTCTCGACACTGAAATCATTTGAAGATATAAATAAAGTTGCGCAAGCGCGTATTTTTGTTTTGTTGTCAAAAAGGAACCAAAATCACGTCACGCGAGCGTGTACGTAATTTCGATAATTTTTAGAAATCCGTTCCTAAAAGTGTCTCTACGAGTGTTCATTTTAGTCTTTTATTTGTGTTACGTAAACGTATACACAATTTGAGAAAAAGGTATATTTTAGTTGTTTTCATTCAAAGTTACGCAAACGTATACTTTGATGATTGATTTATTCCCTAAGTTTTAAGGTAGCCACTATCTCGTTGAGGAACGAGTCTAAGAATTTACCATATCTAAAATGAATCTCTTAAGTTAATTAATAATATTGGTCTAGAAGGAACACCCTTTTTTTAGATTAGACTATATAGCTTTATTCAGAATCTTTCTAGGAATGAACAAAGATATAAGGATTTGGGCTATTCACTAATTCTGGCCCAATTTCATGATTTAGCATTTTTGGGCCAGCCTTGTATTTAATTACTAAGTTTGTAAGAAAATATAGCCATTCTAGCTAACACTATATAGAGGAAGTTGATTGTTCAAACATGAGAATTTAATTAGACAAATTTTACACTATTACATTCGAGTAAATGGACATTCTTGTTTCCCTTTGTTAATATGACAATTATATGCCAATTGTGAGGTTTTTTAACCTCACATAAACCCCAGCAAAATGAATAAAGGCTGGATTCGGCCTTTAAGGGCATAAACTACTGCTTAAAAATACATTTATAGGGTCCATTGGACCCAGATTTCATAACTGAAAAGAAAGAACCAGCTTTGAATGATGAACATAGTAATGTAAAAATTTAATGGGTCTTCTTATGAATCTGACCCATTTTCTATGAAATATTAACAGTCCAGTCTTCATTTTACAATTACTAGTAAATAACAAATGAAAACATATCTTTTTTTTACATCAGAATATACAGAACATTACATAAGCAAATATATAAATGAAACCTAATCTATTATTGCTTCAATTTTGAACTTGTTCATGACAGAATCAGAAGCTACCTAAGTTTCCAACAAATAACAAAAAAGATGATATTATGCAAGATCTAACCAACTGGTAATCAAATCACTACCTATTTTAATGCTTTCACACCGAAATTCACATGAACATGGGACAGACATACAACAGAAATCTCATATATCCATGAATAAGAAAAAAAAACTGGCAAAAATTTCAGCTAAAGTAAACAGGTTTTAAACACAGAAATTCTTCATTCAAGAGCATAATGTTACATACCTTTTAAGAGCAAGAATACAAAGAAATTTTGACCAAATAAAGGTCAGGCCAAGAGAGAATTCAGCTAGAAGGAAGAGTAATCAGGCAGCAAACAAACATCAACCTCAAACCAACACAGCTCCCCCAGGAAATTAACCTTTTAAAATTTTCTCATGAATAACAACTACTCTAAATTTTTCTGTGTTTTCCAATGTTTTCAGTAGCTGAAATGAATGTAAAAAGAGGTAAAAGTGTCTAAAAAGCAGGTGAAAAGAAAGGTCCTCTAATAGTGGAAAATGGGTGTATTTATAAGGGACTTGGGGATAGGATATACTTGGAATATTCCCTATCCCAATAGGCTGCCCTTATTCCCCTTCGAGACAACTGCCCTTATTCCAGAATTTTTTAGCCCTTACAATGACCCTAATACCCCTTAAAATCTGATTTTCTAATTCTAGAAGGTTCTTGGGTTGTCACACCCAAGATTCCTTCAACTAAGATTCCTAATATACCTCTTGAAGTCCCTGAAATTACCATTAGGTAACCAGGGTTAAACTTGCTTGGGTTATTATTAACTCTAGTTAATTAACACTAGTTAGGCTCACTTTAGTTAACTACTAGTCATTCTTAACTAGGATTAGGTTAATTAATTAAAGGCTAGTCGATTAAGTTCCTAGAGTTGGTTTCCAACCATACTTACTGGTTACCTAGGTTTAGGTTAATTTCATTATTAGGTATTAATTCTAGTTTGATAGCTTGTTAATTAATTTAAGTCAATCAATTTAGTCCTTTGAACTTAGGTTAACTGATTTTGGTTGAATTCAAACTTAATGTGGTTCTTTTATTATATCACCAAATCGGTCTCCTAATTAATTAACCTACTTAATCAATTGACCTAAACATAGATCAACAACTCATATTTGAACAAAACAAAATTTCAGAAAATCAATCATAGAATTCTAACAAACTAACAATTCATGACCAATTACGATTAGGTGACTACTATTTAGGATAAACCTAACTAAGTCATGCCAAAGCAACTTTTAAGCATAATATACTCAAGCATTCCCGAAACTCTAAATGATTAACAAGTTGAACTCAAATTGTGATCACAACAACTCTTGAAACCAACTAATATGCATGAATCATTAAACAAATAATAAGAAAACAGGAAAGAAAAGGAAAAATCAGTAACATCTAGGGGGAAACGGTAAACCCTAACTAATCATGTTTACTAACGAAACCATCACGATATACATTCAAGGTCTGACCTAATCAAATCTAAATTAAACAAGGAAAACTGTAAAAAAAAAAAGAATATTAAAGAAAAATTCGACAATACAGTACGAAAACAGTTATGTTCTTGATTTTCAATTAAAGGAAACAAAAATAGATAACAAGGGAGTGGGGAGATACCCGTTTGAGGGATTTTGACAGGAAAACTTGAGGTCAACGGACCTTGGTCGGATTCCGGCAGGGTTTGAGAATAACTCAAACCCACATGAATCAATAGCCCTTAATAAGAGCTATTGACTCATGTAAGTGAGAGTTATTTGGAGGTCTTCAAGTCGGCAGGGACGAGTCTTTAGGGTTTCAGAGTTTTAGATCTGAAGTTGGAGAATCTTGGGTGGGTTTTTGGTGAAATTGAAGGCAGGAGGTGATTGAGGAGGAGGAGGGGACCGTCTGCTAAAAATTTGGCGGTGTTTGGTTGAGCTCCGCCGCCGGAGGCGATTTCCGGCAAGTGGAGTTAGGGCGGGGGGACGGTGGTTCAAGGCGGGGCTAGAGAGAGACAGAGACCCGTCTCTAAAGGGGGGTGGGGGTGTTAGACTTGGAGTTCAAATGGGGTGGGGGGGTGGTGGTTAGGACATTTTTAATACTTACGGGATGTGGGGTTGTGAGCCGTTGGATCAAGAAGATCCAACGGTTGGAGATGAAGCAGGCTTAAACGGGGTCGTTTTAGGACAAGGCTGGACCGGGCTATTTTGGTTGGGGAATGAGCTGGTCCGGATTTGGCCCAATTTGATTTTAACTACCAGCCCCCATTTCTTTATCTTCTTTTATTTTTCATTTTTGGCCAGTAGTATAACCCTTGGATCTTAAATTACAAAATTAGCCCTTTACACTACTTTGTTTTCAATTATTTAGTTAAGCTAAGATTAATTAACCAAAATAACTAATGTATTACTTTTCTTTTCTTTTTGAATGTAATTAACATGCAATTAGATCTAAAAAATGTGAGGAGTAAAAATATAGAATATTGTAATGCTACTAATTATGCAAAAATTGAAGAAAAATTCCTAAAATTCCGAAAAAGGCAACTAAAATTATTTTAAATTATTTTTAGGAGCATTTATACATGGGCAAAAATTACGTGCTCACAACTCCCCACTTTACTCGAGAACAAGAAGAGTTTTCGGGCAAAGATAAAGTGAGCAATTACGAACAATTTTTGCCCGTTTGGTACTCCATTTGGAAGCATTTTGAAAAAAGTTTGACCGAACCTTGCTTCGGAGGTTGCCTAAATATCCTTGGCTATAAAGGAATAAAGTCAGTGTAGTTCTAGGAGTTTTGGTAGCTGGGACTACCGGGTGACTGTGGTTTCACTGCGGTTGCTGCTGTTACTGCTGCTGATCTTCTTATTACACCAAAGTAACAAAACAAAAGACTAACTAAACCTATCAGCTGCTAGTTACAAGATTCCTATCTAAGACTTGGTCTTGAGTCTTGGCCTTTTGTTGAATCTGACCTGGATCTTGATTCTTGTTAGCCGCAAGTGCCCGTTTGGTCTTATCGTTCCTCGGATCAGTGCAGGATACACCGAACAGATGACTTCAATCTCGTCCTGAATAGTCCATGTCTTCCCCGTTTCTGCACTTTGGATTCAACCTTCTCTTTTCTCTTTTTGTTTTTATTATTCTGGATCGAGACTTCTTCTTTTGGTCGTCCCGGGTCCACTTTCCTAAAAATGTAATCTGCACAAAAATCAAAAAGCAAACGAACGAAATTTTCTGCCCCAGTTTTCACTAGGAAAATTTCGTGAGTTATTGTAATAAAATCTATGCTACTTTATTATTGAAAGCAATGAAAACCGGGAATAGTGCACCCGGAGTTATTTTAGACTAGGGAGTGGATACCCTATGTCTAAAAGTAAGATCAACTAGGGGTTGGAGACCCTATGTTGCAAAAATAAAATCAACTAGGGATTGTATACCCTATGTTGGAAAAATCATCAACTAAGGAGTGTATACCTTATGTTGGCATTAACTAGGGAGTGTATACCGTTGGAAAAATTATTAACTAGGGGTTGTATACCCTATGTTGGAAAAGAAATCATCAACTAGGGATTGTATACCCTATGTCGGAAAAGAAATCATCAACTAGGGATTGTATACCCTATGTCGGCATCAACGAGGGAATGTATACCCTACATTGGAGAAAATCATCAACTTGGGATTGTATACCATGTGTTGTAAAAGAAATCATCAACTAGGGATTGTATACCATATGTTGGAAAAGATCATCAACTAGGGATTGTATACCCTATGTTGGAAAAGAAATCATCAACTAGTGATTGTATACCCTATGATGGAAAAGAAATCATCAACTAGGGATTGTATACCCTATGTTGGAAAAGAAATCATAAACTAGGGATTGTATACCCTATGCTGGAAAAGGAATCATCAACTAGGGATTGTATACCCTATGTTGGAAAAGAAATCATCAACTAGTGATTGTATACCCTATGATGGAAAAGAAATCATCAACTAGGGATTGTATACCCTATGTTGGAAAAGAAATCATCAACTAGGGATTATATACCCTATGTTGGCATCAACGAGGGAGTGTATACCCTATGTTGGAAAAGATCATCAACTAGGGATTGTATACCCTATGTTGGAAAAGAAATCATCGTCTAGGGATCGTATACCCTATGTCGGAAAAGGTGCAGCTAGGGTTTGGAAACCCTATACCACTTCAAGTTTGGGATATTCTCAACATTGTTTCTTATTTTCTTTTCTTTTCTTTTTACTTTGAATAAATGCGGGAAAGGATTTTGGAAGCCTTGACTTTCAACAGCTTAATCTCCATTCTTATGACGAAGATCTCAACCACTTGCTTGCTCATTGGGGATTGGGTTTCACCTCTAATTTCGGGGATCCTGGCTTTCCAAATTTTAACCTGGCTCTCGGTCACGTGGGACCCAACATTTGACTTTATTTTGTCTTTATAGGCTTTTCATTTCTGATTTTTCCTCCAACTTTAACTTTGAAGCATTTGGAGCGCTTCGGCTTTTCAAACTTTGCCGAGAGGGTTAGCCATGTGGGACTCAACCTTTCACTTCAATTTCCTTTACATGCATTTTAATTTGGTTCTCTCCTTCCAGAGTTTTGCGTTTAAAGCAACGGCCGTTACGGTCAGTCGGGATCGACTCGATGACCCTGATAAGGCTTGGTGCCCTTTGTATGTTGGTTCGCGTCAAACGAGAACCCTGTAAATCAGTTTTTCCATCCTTTCTTTGCCTTGCTTTAGAAACAAAGTCAGATTGAAAGGGATTGAAAGAAAAAATAACAAAGAAACTGTAACAACCCGGTCGGACGTTCCGTGAGAATTATCCCGTTTCCCCCATTTATGCTTTATCATATATTTCTTAGCCTGCTTATGTTGTGTTGGGTCAGTTGGTTTGGGTTCGGAGTGGTCATGGTGAGAATTGAGGCATTTAGTCTCCTAAAGTAGCCAAATAATTGAAAAAGTCAACTGAGAGTTGACTTGTTGGTGAACGACCTCAGAATGAGGATTTTATGGCTCAGATAGCTTCATTAGGTGTTTTAGAACTTAGGAGTGTGTTAGGAATGAAGTTTTGACGTCCGATGTAGAACTAGGCTTGAATTGGCGAAAGTTAGTTTTTGGCGATTTCCGGTCGGCAGTGGAAAATAGGCTATCGGGGTCAAAATGGGATTCCGGAAGTTGGGACAGGTCCGTAATATCATTTTGGATATGTCTGCAAAATTTCAGGTCAATCGGAGGTATTTTGGTTGGTTTCAGCGTCGTGCGCGAAAGTTGAAAGTTTCAAAGTTCATAGGCAATTCGATGTAATTTTGGTATTTTCATATTGTTTTTAGTGTTTCGAAGGCTCGAATAAGTTTGAATAATGCTATGGGGTGTGTTGGTATGTTTGTTTGGGGCCTCGAGGGGCTCGGGATTGATTTCGAATGGTTGGCGGAGTTTTGAACTTGGAAAATTGCAGCAAATGGCTGCTGGTGTAAGTTTCTGATGTTGGCCGCACATGCGGATGGGTAGCCACAGGTGCGATGTCGCACGTGCGAAAAGGCTAGGCAGGAGAGGTCCGCAAGTGCGAAGAGTTGGTCGCACCTGCGAAGCCGCAGGTGCAGAGAAGAGGTCGCAGGTGCGAGAATTGGTCCGTTAGTGGGATTTCGTAGGTGTGCACCTGGTACCGCAAGTGTGGGTCCGCAGGTGCGATTAAGGGTCCACAGGTGCGGAATTGCTGGGCAGAACAGTATAAATAAGCCTCCGTGAATTTTTAGTTATTTCACCATTGTTGCATGCAGTTGGAACTCATTTTAAGGCAATTTGAAGAGAGAATCTGTGGGTCTTCAGTGGAGGTAAGTTCCAGGGTTATTAAAGTCGATTCTATGCTATTTTGTTCGGATTAGGCTTATAAATTAAAGGATTTAAGTAGTAAAAGGTTGGGAAAAATGGGTGGAGGATTGAAATATTCTTTTGGAAATTTGGGTAGGCAATTGTGGTCCGATTGTAGTGTTTTTGGTATGTGTAGGATCGTGGAAGGACGGGGTTTCTAGTGATGTAAATTTTATCGAATTCCGAGACATGGGCCGGGGGATCGGGTTTGGCCGAATTTCGAGATTTTTGTATAAATTGATAATTTTCGATTGGGTTGTGTTCCTTTAATATATATTGATGATGTTAAACTGGTTTTGGTTAGATTCGGAGCAATCGGGAGCCAATTTGAGGGGCAAGAGCATAGCAGACTAGTATTGTGGTCCGGTAGAGGTAAGTAATGGTTATAAATCTTGTCCTGAGGGTATGAAACCCCGAAATTCATATTTCTCACTGGTTTTAGAATGGCGCACATATTGGATGACGAGTATGTGGCGTGCACTGATTTTTGGATTGGACTCCGCGGAAACTAATGAGTTGCGCAGTTTACTCAAAACCTTAAGTTAAATTGTGTTCTAAAGATTATTGCAATATTTGGGCTATAAGCCATGTTTGGGTCCTCATGCCGATCTGTTTAGACCCCTTGGGGGCTTTTTACTGCTATTTTCCTCACTGTTTATTGATGATTTCACTCAGTCACATTGTGCTTACTATTTTCGAAACTCAGCCAGATTTACACTACTTTGAGATTTAAAAATGATGTTTTGGGTCGAGTACCCCGTTTTACTGATTCTCCCGAGGGGCTTTTGAGAGGTTCTACTGAGTGAGGCTGAGGGCCTGATTGTGAGGATATGATATGTCACGGGGTGGCTTGATATTAGCGTTTGGGCTGAAGGAGCCCCTCCGGAGTCTGTACACACCCCCAGTGAGCGCTGGTACCTACTGAGTGCTGAGTGTTGAGTTCTGAGTGCTGAGTGCCGAGTGATGAGTGATTGGTTGATACTGAGTGGCTGTGAGGTGCTGAGTGATGTTCTGCCCAAGGGGCGATTTATGATTCATATTTTTTCCCGATGGGCTACTTATGATTTAATTCATTTTCATACTAAATCTTTTGGTTTGAAATTGTTGACAATGTACATTTTTCGAAGGATTTTTCTGAAGTTGGTTTTAAGGCATGATTATTTCATATATCTATGTATATACTGTTGGAAAGAAAGGCTGTGCATATTGTGAACTGATGATATTGATTTTTATGTGTTTTCTTGCCGCTTAGACTTGATTTATTTTTATTACTACTGAGTTGGCGTACTCACATTACTCCCTGCACCCCTGTGTGCATATTCAGGTGCAGATACCGAGCATTAGCTATCTATTATGTGCGGAGCCGGAGTGCAGGATATAGAGGTAGCTGTTCAGCGTCCGCAACATCTCTGTTTTCCCTTCTTGTTGTATCTAGCTATTCATTGGGAGGTTTTGTATTATGATAGTATACCTTTTTGGCTTATCTCTCTTAGATTCTCTTGACATGTTGGCTCCGGGTTTTGGGGTTGGTTGCACTGTTTATTGGCCTAATGTATTTAGTAAACTCTGTATATTTTATGAAATGCTTGAAATTGGTTGGGATTTTGAAAGAAACTGTAAATATGTGATTGTTGGCTAGCCTAGCCACGATAGGCGCCATCACGGCCGGTTTAGGATTGGTCATGACAGTTTGGTATCAGAGCCTGGGTTACATAGGACTCAACGGTCATGAGCAGGTTTAGTAGAGTCTTGCGGATCGGTAGGGAAACGTCTGTACTTATCTTCGAGAGGCTACAGAACTCTTAGGAAACATTTCTACCTTTCTTGAACTCTTTCGTGCTAATCTACTGATTCTTGAAATCTAAACTTCCGTTGTTTCATTCTCTCACAGATGGTGAGGACACGCAATACCGATCAGGGTGACCAGACACCAGCTATAACAATGAGAGGTCGAGGCCGCGGTCGAGGTCGAGGTCAAGATCGAGGTCGAGGTCGTGGTAGAGGTAGGGTCCAGCCCGCACAACAGCGGTGGCAGTACTTCAGGATCCCCCTATCGTTCAGGATCAGGTTCCCGCCGATGATGCTTCAACGGGACAGGCTCAGGCACCGGCAGTGCCTATTGTTATTCCAGGTCTTCAGGAGACCCTATCTCAGATATTGACAGTGTGCACCAGTTTGGCTCAGGTAGTCGCTATATCTTCTACTGCCACCACAGCTCAGGCTGGGGGAGGCAATCAGACTCCAGCTGCCCAGACACCTGAGTAGGCTGTACGGGGTATTCAGGCACCGGGAGCAGCCCCAGCTCAGCCAGTTGCTCCGGTCCAGGATTATGTGGTCCCTGCTATGCCTGAGGACGAGCAGTGTAGGTTGGAAAGGTTCAGCAGACTTCAGCCTCCGACTTTCAGCGGTACAGAGGGCGAGGATGCCCTGGGTTTCTAGATAAGTGCCAGAGAATACTACGTACTGTGGGTATTTTGGAGACCAGTGGGGTCTCATTTGTTACATTTCAGTTTGCGGGTGTTGCCTTTACTTAGTGGGAGTCATTTGAGAGGCGTAGGCCGGTTGGTTCAACACCTCTCACTTGGCAGCAATTCTCCACGATATTTTTGGAGAAGTATGTTCCTCAATCCCACAGAGAGGAGCAGCGCAGGTGATTTGAGAAGTTGCGCCAGGGAGAGTTATCAGTTACTGAGTACGAGATGAGGTTTTTCGAGCTGGCTAGGCATGCTTTTGAGATTGTCCCTACTGATAAGGAGAGGGTGAGGAGGTTTGTAGATGGTCTTACTAATCATCTCCGACTATTTATGACTCGGGAGAGAGTATCAGGTGCTTCATTCGAGCAGTTTGTTGACATAACTCGAGATATTCATTCGGTTCACCTCCAGGAGCAGGAGGAGAGAGAGAGTCCAAGAGGCCTCGTAGATCAGGCAGTTCTAGTGGTGCTCCCTTCAGGGGGCAGTTTCAGCAGGGTAGAGGCTGTTCATTCAGGCCTCCTCAGTCAGCCCGCCAGCGTATAGTGGTGCATCTTCGGGGCATGGTCCCCGTGGTTCTCAGCCAGGAAATACTTCATTTGGTGCCCTCCCAGCTCAGAGTGCAGCTCGAGCACCCCCAGTTCAGAGTTCTCCTATGCATGAGTCTTCTAGTGGCCGTTCTAGTGCCAGGGGTTTTATCAGTCCCCGCCTCCAGCTCCAGGGAGTTGTTTTGAGTGTGGAGAGTTCGGGCACATGTGGAGGTAGTGTCCCCGTCGTCCCGGTGGTTCTTCTCAACAGAGGGGCCAGCCCTCGACTTCAGCTCCAGTTACTTCACCACCCGCCCAGGCAGCCAGGGGTGGTAGTTAGTCAGCCAGAGGCCGCCCCAGAGGGGGAGGTCGAGCGGGGGGAGGTCAGGACCGCATGTATGCATTTCTAACTAGGCCAGATGCTATGGCCTCAGATGCCATGATCGCATGTATTGTCTCAGTCTGTTGCCGAGATGCCTTGGCTTTATTTGACCCTGGTTCTACATATTCCTATTTTTCTTTATATTTTGCCCGTTTTCTGGATATGCCCCGTGAGTCTCTAGTCACCTCTGTTCATGTATCAACTCCGGTGGGCGATACTATTATTGTGGACCGTGTGTATCGGTCGTGCATGATATCTATTGGGGATCTGGAGACCCGAGTGGACCTACTGTTACTCAGCATGGTCAATTTTGATGTGATATTGGGCATGGATTGGTTATCTCCGTGTCATGCTATTCTTGATTGTCACGCTAAGACCGTGACCTTAGCTATGCCAGGATGTCCGAGGGTTGAGTGGAGAGCTTCTTCTAAGTATATGCCTAGCAAGGTGATTTCCTACCTGAAGGCTCAGCGCATGGTTGAGAAATGGTGTTTATCTTATCTGGCTTTTGTGAGGGATGTCAGTGGTGAGACTCCTGATATTGATTCGGTTCCTGTGGTCTGTGACTTTCCGGACGTGTTTTAGACCTGCCAGGCATGCCACCTGACAGGGACATTTATTTTGGTATTGACTTGGTGTCAGGCACCCAGCCTATTTCTATTCCACCTTATCGTATGGCACCAACGGAGCTAAAGGAATTTAAGGAGCAGCTTCAGGAACTCCTAGATAAGGGGTTCATTCGGCCTAGTGTGTCACCTTGGGGTGCACCGGTGTTGTTCATGAAGAAGAAGGATAGGTCCATGTGTATGTGTATTGACTATCGTCAGCTGAACAGAGTTACGGTGAAGAATCAGTATCCCTTGCCTCGTATAGAATGACTTGTTTGACCAGCTTCAGGGAGCTAGAGTGTTCTCCAAGATTGACTTGCGTTCCGGTTATCATCAGTTGAAGATTCGGGGGCCAGACATTCTGAAGACTGCTTTCAGGACCAGATATGGTCATTATGAGTTCCTGGTTATGTCATTTGGGCTGACCAATGCCCCAGCTGCGTTCATGCAATTGATGAACAACGTGTTTCAGCCTTACCTTGATTCGTTCGTCATTGTGTTCATTGATGACATTTGGTTTATTCTCGTAGTTAGGAAGAGCATGCTCAGCATTTGAGAGTTGTGTTACAGAGGTTGAGGGAGGACAAGCTTTATGCAAAATTCTCCAAGTGTGAGTTTTGGCTTGGTTCAGTAGCTTTCTTGGGGCACGTGGTGTCTATTGAGGGTATTCAGGTTGATCCGAAGAAGGTAGAAGCGGTGCAGAGTTGGCCCAGATCGTCCTCAGCTACAGAGATTAGGAGTTTTCTTGGTTTGGCGGGATATTACCGTTGCTTTGTGGAGGGATTCTCTTCTATTGCTTCGCCTTTGACCGGATTGACCCAGAAGGGTGTTCCATTCAGATGGTCTGATGAGTGTGAGGAGAGCTTTCAGAAGCTCAAGTCAGCATTGACCACAGCTCCGGTACTAGTTTTTCCTACTGGTTCGGGTTCTTACACAGTCTATTGTGATGCTTCTAGAGTTGGTTTGGGAGCGGTATTGATGCAGGACGGTAGGGTGATTGCCTACGCGTCTAGATAGTTGAAGGTGCACGAGAAGAATTATCCAGTGCACGATCTTGAGTTAGCTGCCATTGTTCATGCCTTCAAGATTTGGCGGCATTATTTGTATGGAGTGCAGTGTGAGATTTTCACTGATCATCGTAGTTTGCAGTATCTGCTGAGGTAGAAGGACTTGAATTTGCGTCAGAGGAGGTGGTTGGATCTTCTCAAGGACTATGACCTCACTATCTTATATCATCCGGGGAAGGCCAATGTAGTGACGATGCCCTAAGTCGCAGAGAAGAGAGTTTGGGGAGTCTAGCCTACCTTCCAGTAGTAGAGCGGCCATTAGCCCTTGATGTTCAGGCCTTAGCGGGTCAGTTGGTGAGATTGGATCTATCAGAGCTCCCGTGGGTATTGGCTTATGTAGTCTCCAAGTCTTCTCTTTACGATCATATTAGAGCACGCCAGTATGATGATCCACATTTGATTGTTCTTTAGGATAGTGTCCGTCGCGGTGATGCTAGGGATGTGGTTATTGGTGATGATGGGATCATGAGGATGCAGGGCCGGATTTGTGTGCCCAATGTAGATGGGTTTCGAGATTTGATTCTAGCTGAGGTCCATAGTTTGCGGTATTCCATCCATCCGGGTTCCGCAAAGATGTACTAGGATTTGAGGCAGCATTATTGGTATAGGCGGATGAAGAAAGATATTGTTGAGTTTGTGGCTCGGTGTCTCAACTGTCAGCAGGTCAAATATAAGCACCAGAGACTAGGTGGATTGCTTCAGAGATTTGATATTCCGGAGTGGAAGTGGGAGTGAATCACCATGGACTTCATAGTTGGACTCCCACGGACTTCGAGGAGGTTTGATGCTATATGGGTTATTGTGGATCAGCTGACCAAGTCCGCGCATTTCATTCCTGTTGGTACTACTTATTCTTTAGAACGGTTAGCCGACATTTATATCAGGGAGATTGTCTGATTGCATGGGGTTCCAGTTTCTATCATTTCCGATAGAGGTACTCAGTTCACATCTCAGTTTTGGAGAGCCGTACAGAGAGGGTTGGGTACTCAGGTCGAGTTGAGCACAGCGTTTCATCCTCAGACCGACGGGCAGTCGGAGCGTACCATTCAGATTTTGGAGGATATGTTGCATGCTTGTGTGATTAACTATGGTGGTTCATGGGACCAGTTTCTACCACTAACGAAGTTTGCATATAAGGACTTTGAGAAGACGGCCTTTTTCTTTGACTGTGTGGAATAAGAGCGGTAATAGCTATCAGTCGAGTATCCAGATGGCTTCGTATGAGGCTTTATATGGTAGGAGGTGCAGATCTCCGGTGGTTGGTTTGGACCGGGCGAGGCTAGCCTATTGGGCACAGACTTGGTTCAGGATGCGTTGGGTAAGGCGAAGTTGATTCAGGAGCGGCTTCGCACGATGCAGTCTAGGCAGAAGAGTTATGCGGACCGGAAGGTCCGAGATGTGTCTTTCATGGTTGGGGATAAGGTGTTACTGAAGGTGTCACCCATGAAGGGTGTTATGAGATTCGGGAAGAGGGGAAAGCTGAGTCCCTAGTTCATTGGGCCATTTGAGGTGCTTCAAAGGGTTGGGGAGGTGGCTTATAGGCTTGTTATGCCTCCCAGTTTATCGAGTATTCATCTGGTGTTCCATGTTTCGATGCTCCAGAAGTATGTTGGTGACCCGTCTAATGTTTTGGACTTCAGCACGGTTCAACTCGAGGGTGATATGTCATATGAGGTAGAGCCAGTGGCTATTTTGGGTCGACAGGTCAGAAAGCTGAGGTCTAAGGATATAGTTTCAGTGAAGGTTCAGTGGAGAGGGCAGCCGGTAAAGGATGCCACCTGGGAGACCGAGCGGGAGATGCGGGACATATATCCTCACTTATTCGAGACTCCAAGTATGTTCCTAGACCCGTTCGAGGACAAACTTTTGTTTAAGAGAGGGAGGATGTACCAACTCGGCCAGTCGTTCCGTGAGATTTACCCCATTTCCCCTATTTCTGCTTTATCATATATTGCTTAGCCTGTTTGGGTTGTGTTAGGTCAGTTGGTTTCGGTTAGGAGTGGTCATAGTGAGAATTGAGGCATTTAGTCTCCTAAAGTAGCCTCACAGTTGAAAAAGTCAACTGAGAGTTGACTTGTTAGTCAACGACCTCGGAATACGGATTTTATGGCTCCGATAACTTCATTAGGTGATTTGGATCTTAGGAGTGTGTTCGGAATGAAGTTTTGACGTCCGGTGTAGAATTAGGTTCGAATTGGCGAAGGTTAGTTTTTTGGCGATTTTCGGTCGGCAGTGGAAAATAGGCTATCGGGGTCGGAATGGGATTCTGGAAGTTGGAATAGGTCCGTAATGTCATTTTGGATATGTGTGCAAAATTTCAGGTCAATCGGAGGTGTTTTGGTTGGTTTCGGCGTCGTTGGGGAAAGTTGGAAGTTTCAAAGTTCATAGGCTTAAATTCGATGTAATTTTGGTGTTTTCATATTATGTTTGGTGTTTCGAAGGCTGGACTAAGTTTGAATAATGCTATGGGGCGTGTTGGTATGTTTGGTTGGGGCCTCGAGGGGCTCAGGATTGATTTCAGATGGTTGGCGGAGCTTTGAACTTGGAAAATTGCAGCAAATGGCTGCTGGTGTAAGTTTCTGGTGTTGGCCGCACATGCGGATGGATAGCCGTAGGGGCGACGTTGCAGGTGAGAAAGGCCATGCGCAGGTGCAAAAAGAGGCTAGGCAGGAGAAGTCCGCAGGTGCGAAGAGTTGGCCGCACCTGCGAAGCCGCAGGTGCGAAGAAGAGATCGCAGGTGTGAGAATTGGTCCGTTAGTGGGATTTCGCAGGTGCGCACCTGGGACCGCAGGTGCGATTAAGGGTCCGCAGGTGTGGAATTGCTGGGCAGAACAGTATAAAAGAAGCCTCCGTGAAATTTTAGTTATTTCACCATTGTTGCATGCGGTTGGAACTCATTTGAAGGCAATTTTTAAGAGGGAATCCGTGGGTCTTTAGTGGAGGTAAGTTCCCGGGTTATTAAAGTCGATTCTATGCTATTTGGTTCGGATTAGGCTTATAAATTGAATGATTTAAGTAGTAAAAGGTTGGGAAAAATGGGTGGAGGATTGAAAAATTCTTTTGGCAATTTGGGTAGGCAATTGTGGTCCGATTGTAGTGTTTTTGGTATGTGTAGGATCGTGGGTAGGCAATTGTGGTCCGAATTTCGAGATTTTTGTATAAATTGATAGTTTTCTATTGGGTTGTGTTCCTTTAATATATATTGATGATGTTAAACTGGTTTTGGTTAGATTCGGAGCAATCGGGAGCCAATTTGAGGGGCAAGAGCATAGCCGACTAGTATTGTGGCCGGGTAGAGGTAAGTAATGGTTATAAATCTTGTCCTGAGGTATGAGACCCCGGACTTCATATTTCTCACTGATTTTAGAATGGCGCACATGTCGGATGACGAGTATGTGGCGCGCACTGATTTTTGGATTGGACTCGGTCCTCTCCGCGGCAACTAATGAGTTGTGTAGTTTACTCAAAACCTTATGTTAAATTGTGTTCTAAATATTATTGCAATATTTGGGCTATAAGCCATGTTTGGGGCCTCGTGCCGATCTGTTTAGACCCCTTGGTGGATTTTTACTACTATTTTCCTCATTGTTTATTGATGATTTCACTCAGTCACCTTGTGCTACTATTTTCGAAACTCGGCCTGATTTACACTACTTTGAGATTTAAAAATGATGTTTTGGGTCGAGTACCCCGTTTTACTAATTCGCCCGAGGGGCTTTTGAGGGGTTCTACTGAGTGAGGCCGAGGGCCTGATTGTGAGGATATGATATGCCACGAGGTGGCTTGATATTAGCGCTTGGGCTGAAGGAGCCCCTCCGAAGTCTGTACACACCCCCAGTGAGCGCAGGTACCTACTGAGTGCTGAGTGTTGAGTGATGAGTGCCGAGTGATGAGTAGGAGGCATAAGTGATCGTGAGGTTGCCCGAGGCTGTGAGGTGTTGAGTGATGTTCTGCCTGAGGGGCGGCTACTTATGATTTAATTCATTTTCATACTAAATATTTCAGTTTGAAATTGTTAAAAATGTACATTTTTCCAAGGATTTTTCTGAAGTTGGTTTTAAGGCATGATGATTTCATATATCTATGTATATACTGTTGGAAAGAAAAGATGTGCATATTGTGAATTGATGATATTGATTTTTATGTGTTTTCTTGCCGCTTAGACTTGATTTATTTTCAGTACTACTGAGTTGGCGTACTCACATTACTCCCTGCACCCCTGTGTGCAGATTCAGGTGCAGATACCGAGCATTAGCTATCTATTCCGTGCGAAACCGGAGTGCGGGATATAGAGGTAGCTGTTGAACGTCCGCAGCATCTTTGTTTTCCCTTTTTGTTGTATCTAGTTATTTATTTGGAGGTTTTGAATTATGATAGTATGCCTTTTTGGCTTATCTCTCTTAGATGCTGATGACATGTTGGCTTCGGGTTTTGGGGTTGGTTGCACTTTTTATTGGCCTAATTTATTTAGTAAACTCTGTATATTTTATGAAATGCTTGAAATTGGTTGGGATTTTGAAAGAAACTGTAAATATATGATTGTTGGCTAGCCTAGTTCCACGATAGGCGCCATCACGACCAGTTTAGGATTTGGGGTCGTGACAGAAACGAGGATAATGAATGTTGACAAGAAAATATCCCTTTCGGGGGAAAAGAGAAGAAGGACTTATTTGGAGTGTACGCGGCCTTCAATGAGAATGACATGCGTCTTGGACTGGATGGCTGATCTATATAAAAATCTGACCCTCAGAAATTCGTCACGACTTTTACCTCGTGGTTGAGAAACCTTGCCCCAGACCATGTCTATATCAGTGACCAATCACCCTCTTTTCGATTAGTAGTGCCCTTTTCGGGTTTTCACCGACTAACCTCTATCATTTCTTTTCTCACCATCGTCCTGTAGTGCTCTTTGCGAGTTTTCACCAACAAGACTCTCTCATTTTTGGTTTCTCTACTCACCGTCGCCTTATGGTGCCCGTGTGGGTTTTCACCGATGAGACTCTCTCATTTTAATTTCTTTTTCTACCATCGCCTTATGGTGCCCGTGTGGGTTTTCACTGATAAGACTCTCTCATTTTACTTTCTCTCATTGCTTGTATCAGATCCAAATAGATGTATCCTCCCATTTTGGCTTTCTTCGCCGATCGATCAGAAGGACTTGAATAGGATTTGGGGTAAAAGGGATTTGTACTGAATTACAACTTTGGAACTTTTCAGGCGAATCATTGTTGAATTTCAACACTTGCCCCAGCTTAAACTGTTGGGGGAATATGGATTTTTATTTTGGTGTGACTGAACCCTAGGGAGAGGCTGCCTACGTATCCTTTCGGAATCAAGTCAGACGTAGTTCAGGGAGTTTTGTTTTTGTTTTTCCTTTTTTTGTGGATTTTTCTTTTTTTTTCATCATCATTTTTTTTATTTCTTTTTTTTTATCAACATTTCCAGTTCCAAAGAGGGTAATCAAGGAAGAGTAACCATCTCAAAGGGTTTTCAAAAGTGGTAGTGTTTGGGATAGAGTGAATGAAAGCCTTCGTCATTTCGATCATGAGTATCATCACAAAAAGGTCTAACATAATACCTTTTGACTGCATCTGCATTGACAACCGTTTCAGGGTCATTTCCTTTGATGTCCCCCAAGTAAAATGCTCCTTTTGGTAGCAATTTTCTTATGATGTATGGACCTTTCCAATTTGGGGCGAATTTTCCTTTCGCTTCTTCATGGTGTGGGAGGATACATCTTAGGACGAGTTGCCCCACTTCGAAGTTCCTGGGCCATACTTTCTTGTTATAGGCGCGGGCCATTCTTTGTTGGTACAACTGCCCGTGGAAAACTGCGGCCATTATTTTCTCATCAATCAGTGTTAACTGTTCCAACCGAGTTTTGACCCATTCATCATCCTCAATTTCATCTTCGACAATGATCCGAAGGGACGGAATTTCAACTTCCGCGGGGATCACGAATTCAGTTCCATAAACCAATAGATAAGGCGTAGCCCCAACTGACGTGCGCACGGTCATGCGATATCCCAATAATATAAAAGGAAACTTCTCATGCCACTGTCTAGAACTTTGGATCATTTTTCTGAGGATATTCTTGATATTCTTATTGGCTGCTTCAACGACACCATTGGTTTTGGCCGATAAGGGGTGGAATTACGGTGTGTGATTTGAAACTGTTCACATACCTCCCTCATCAAGTGGCTGTTCAGATTTGCAGCGTTATCGGTAATGATAGTTTTTGGAATACCGAAACGATAGATAATGTTTGAATGCACGAAGCCCACCACTTCTTTCTTAGTGACGACTTTGAAAGTGACTGGTTCGACCCACTTTGTGAAATAATCGATGGCAACCAAAATAAATCTGTGTCCATTTGAAGATTTTGGCTCGATTGGCCCAATGACATCCATTCCCCAGGCAACGAAGGGCCAAGGTGCCGACATGGAATGCAATTTTGAGGGTGGTGCATGAATCAGGTAACCATGTATTTGACACTGATGGCATTTTCGGACAAAATTGAAACAATCCTTTTCTTTGCAAGGACGTACCCATTCATGTGAGGGCCGCATACTCCTGAATGTACTTCGTTCACTATTTTTTCAGCTTCTTTTGCATCCAAGCACCTTAACAAATTCAGATCTGGAGTTCTTTTGTACAACACTTCTCCGCTTAAGAAGAAACTGCTGGCGAGTCTTCTGATGGTTCTTTTTTGATCCCCATTGGCCTGTTTCGGGTATTCTTTTGTTTTCAAGAATCTTTTGATATCATGATACCATGATCGGACATCGGGCTCTATTTCGACCGTGTTACTATAACCATGTCTTTCTTTGATTTGAATTTCCAACGGGTCAATGTGGACATTGCCCGGATATGGCAGCATTGCAGCTAGGGTGGCTAGTGCATCGGCTAACTCGTTGTGGCATCGAGGAATATATCTGAACTCGACGACTTTGAATCGTTTGCTAAGATCTTCCACATGTTGTCTGTATGGAAGGAGCTTAACATCTCGAGTTTCCCACTATCGCTGAGCTTGCTTGATGATCAATCAGAATCACCCATGATCAATAACTCTTCCGCATCCATGTCAATGGCCATGTTCATGCCCATTATACAAGCTCCATATTCGGCAGTATTGTTTGTACAGAAGAACTGGAGATGGGCCATGGCTGGATAGTGTTGTCCCGTGGGCGAAATCAAGATTGCCCCAATCCCAACACCTTTTGCATTGACTGCTCCGTCGAAGAACATTTTCCAGGTATTAGTGTCTTCTGAGATTAATTCAACTCAATTGACTTCCTCATCCGGGAAATAAGTGCTTAAAGGTTGGTATTCATCATCAACCGGGTTCTCAGCCAAATGATCGGCCAAGGCTTGAGCTTTCATGGCTGTGCGGGTGACATAGACAATGTCGAACTCCATGAGCAGGATTTGCCATTTTGCTAGCCTTCCTGTGGGAATTGGTTTTTGGAATATATATTTTAGAGGATCCAACCTAGTTATGAGATATGTGGTATAAGCCAGCAAATAATGTCTGAGCTTTTGAGAAACCCAAGTTAGGGCGCAACAAGTTCTCTCCAGCAGAGTGTATTTGGCTTCATAGCCAGTGAATTTCTTGCTCAAATAATAGATGGCTTGCTCTTTCTTCCCGGTAACATCATGCCCGAGGACACAACCAAAAGAATTTTCCACGACTGTTAGGTACAGGAACAGAGGTCATCCTGGTTCAGGCGGGACCAGCACTGGCGGATTTGACAAGTATTCCTTGATTTTGTCAAAGTTTTATTGGCATTCGTCTGTCCATTTGATCACTGAATCTTTCTTTAAGAGCTTGAATATCGGCTCACATGTGGTTGTAAGCTGTGCAATAAACCGGCTGATGTAGTTCAACCTTCCTAACAAGCTAATAACCTCTTTCTTAGTCTTTGGAGGTGGCAGATCTCGGATGGACTTTATCTTCATCAGATCTAACTCAATTCCTGCGGCTAACTATAAACCCCAAGAGTTTCCCGGAAAGAATACCAAATGTACATTTAGCAGGGTTCAATTTCAAGTCATATTTGCGTAGCCGCTCAAAAAAATATCTCAAGTCTCGGACATGGTCCTCTTGTGTTCTGGATTTAATAATGACATCATCAACGTACACCTCAATTTTTTGGTGCATCATGTCATGGAAAAGGGCAGTCATGGCTCTCATATAGGTTGCCCTGGCCTTTTTCTAACCGAACGGCATAACCCTGTAACAATAAGCCCCCCATGGTGTAGTGAAAACTGTCTTTTCTGCATCTTCCTCATCTATTAGGACTTGGTGATAACTGGCATAAAAATCCACAAACGACTGTACCTCATGTTTGGCACAATTGTCGACAATGATATGGATGTTTGGTAGCGGGAAATTGTCTTTGGGACTTGCTTTGTTCAAATCCCTGTAATCAACACATACTCGGAGCTTCCCGTCCTTTTTTGGTACTGGGACTACGTTGGCTAGCCATGTGGTGTATCTGACTACTCGGATTACACCAGCTTTTAATTGTTTGGTGACTTCTTCTTTAATTTTGTCACTGATATCTGTTTTGAATTTCCTTTGCTTTTGTTGGACGGGAGGGCAATCGGGATGAGTTGTCAACTTGTGTACCACTAAATCAACACTTAGTCCGGGCATATTATCATAGGACCAAGCGAACACATCTTTGAATTCGAACAGAAGTTGAATCAATGCGTCCCTAGTTTTCTCATCCGTGTGAATACCTATCATGGCTTCTCGAACCTCTTCTGGATTACTCAAATTAACTGGCTCAGTTTCGTTTAGGTTTGGCTTAGGCTTATTCTCAAATTATTCTAATTCTCTGTTTATTTTCCTAAAAGCCTCATCTTCGTCATATTCTGGTTCTTGATTCATTATTTTGAGATTAGACAGCGTATTAAGATTAGAGCATGAGGTCCGCAAGCATGTCATGTTATTTAAGGCCGCATCATTAGGACTAAAAATAAGAAAAATAACAAAATCAGAAAGAATAATATATGATGAAATTTTGATTTCATTTCATTGAATTTGAAGATAACAGGGGTTTTACATCGGAATTTAAAGACAATAAAATTAAAAAAACTCGAGTTACACCCTGAAATAACTCAAAGTGCATAAAGGACAACAAAACATGAACTACCAAGATTCCCGTTTGATTGGGAAGGAAGTAGCTTTCCAGTTCTGCAGTTTGGCATGCGTACCCATGTATTGCACCTCAGCGGTGCTTGAGCCTTCTCCCGACTGAACCATGTGAGTCTCATATAACATTTGTCTCATGGCCTCGCAAATCTCTTCAATTTCTTCGGCCGTAAAGGCCTCATCTTCTTCTTCAATGTACTGTGGTTTGATGAAGGACTTAGTGATGTGTGGGACTGGCTGAGGCAGGTCCCACCCATTGTTCTTTCGTGCATTGGACCATTTCTCATCGGCTTCTATAGCCTGTAAACCTATGCCGAAGAATTTTTTGTTGGCAGGCAGAGAGATGGGTTCAGAATGCCTTGTAAGGATACCCCGAGCCCCTTTCCGGGTTTGTACCCGCGTTAGATCATGTCGGTAGCGACCATGATTGACGCATTAGATAAACAAGGCTGTGAGCACGGAACACCTTCCTCGTGCTGATCAGCAAGCACAATCTTAAAGGCTTGGTAAACAATATGTTTGTTACCTTCTCTAGTCTCGAGGCAGGGGACGGAGGGATCCCTGTATATTGATTGTTCGTCCTCTCCGTGGACCACTATCTCCTAATTCTTATGTTCAAATTTGAAGATCTGGTGGAGAGTAGATGGCACTGCCCCAGCTGCGTGAATCCAAGGTCTTCCTAGTAGGAAGTTATAAGAGGTGTCATATCCAGGATTTGGAAGGTTACCGTGAAATCCACAGGGCCAATCGTCATGACTATGTCAATTTCGCCAATGGTGTCCCTTTTGATACCGTCAAAGGCGCGAACACAAACGTTATTTGGCCTGATTCTCTCAATGTCGATTTCCATTCTTTGAAGCGTCGACAGGCGGCAAATATCTACCCTGGATCCTCCGTCAAGCATAACTCTCTTCATGTAATATCCTTCACTTTTAAATGTCAAGTGTAAGGCTTTGTTGTGAGCGGCCCCCTCAGGAGGTAGGTCATTTCGGCTGAAAGAAATTTTGTTTACTTGAAGAAGCGCTCAACCATTCTCTCTAACTGCTCGACTGAGGTCTCAGCTGGTACATACGCTTCATTCAGCGTTTTAGGAGTACTTTTTGATGCTCGTTTGAGCCCATCAACAGAGACAAAAGCGAAACTTGGTCAGGGGTTTTCCTGAGTTCTTTAATTGTGGCATATTCAGACATTTTCATCTTCTGGAAAAATTCTTCAGCTTCTTCGGCAGTGATGGGTTTTTTGAGGGGAAAGCGTTTATGCTTGGCTTTATTCAACTCCTCTGGGTTATGATATTTCCCAGTAGGTTTTGTTTCGTTGACTTCCCCTCTGACCTCTTTCCCTTTGTATGTTACCAGTATTTGATCATAATTCCAGAGGACAGTAGTTGTATTTTTTATCAGGATTTGCGGCCGGCGGCTGATGATCAGAGGTTCATTCAACTTAGGTAGGACGGCCGGATTTTTCACAACATATGTCCCCTTCGGCACATACACTCTCTGTGGCTTTGATTTCAGTTCTAATCTTCTAGGAGGGCTCAAAGCGAGTTGTCTGTTTCACGGAGCCCTCGGAACATAAAGAACAACTTCTTTTGCTGGTGCCGTCTCTTTCTTTTCTTCCTGGGCCTTTTCTTTATCCTGGCCGGGGGGCTTTTTTTTCTTTTCTTCTTTGGCCTTTTCTTTATCCTGGCCGGGGGACTTTGTTTTCTTTTCTTCCTTGCCCGGTTTTGTGTTACACCTCGCGTTTTCGTACGTTAAAAGCTTCGTCTTTAGTTAATTGGCGTAGATTCGGGGATGATATCATCTTGACGTTAACGTACTTACGCTATTCATAACAAGTGATAAATAAGTGTTATGAAGGATAAAGGGGTACACAAATTAAAGAAAATGAGTTTCGTTGAAAGTGGCTAATTTGGGATGAAGTACGGGTTGAGCGATACTACTCGATAATTATGGACTAGTACCGTACAAGGTACCATATGGCCGTGATAATATGATATATATATAATGTATAAAGTATATATGAAGTATATATAAAATAAGTAGAATTTTAAGTAATTTGAGACAATTTTTAAATTATGGGGGTAAGTGATTAATTGTCGGATAACGAAACATTACCTAATTACCTAATAAATGGATAAAGATTAAATATCCACCCCATCCCCACGTGGAAGCTACCCGTGTTATAAAGGAATGACTATTGTTGTCAAAACATTATGATGTCTTTCATTTCCAAGAAATGCCTAATCATAAGTCTTTCAACAAAACATATTCATTCCTACAGAAGGAGGAAATCGTATGTACTTCAAAAGTCTTTCAACTAAAACCAACAATTCATTTCTAAGGCATTACATGATCAGGAAAACGTTATGTACTCTAAATAAATAATCTCTTTCAAGCTTCATTCTCAAAGACATTAAGAACAGATCCTACAAGTTTCAACGGTTCCAACAAGATTTAGCAACGTAAAATTTTATGTTTCTAAGGGAATACGGTGTACCTCTTTTTCAAAGACATCATATGGATTTTTCCATACTCCGGGTATGTTAAGGCCATCCCTTCTTTCTTTTTGGCATGATCCGAATTATACTGAAGAAACGAGTAAATACACAGTTTCTATAAATTACTCTATTCATAGCAATAGAAGGGGTGTATATATTCTTGATTCTCCATGAGAATTATTATTATCTTCTGTTCATGGGTCTCAAAATACATATGTTGGTAAAGTTTATTTCATAATATTAATCAGAGGCATAATGGCCTTATGATGTACCGAGAGATTTTATTGACGTATTTCATATGCGTTTCATGCATTTACATATGCACATTGACCCATGATTATATGGAGTTATATACATGTATATATGTAAGTATATGTATATGGGATACGGGAAAAGGTTACGACGTTATATACGCACCACCACCTGATCAGCTGGTATATGATGATGATGTTGCCCAGAGTGGCTGAAATATGGTTCAAACGGCGCTATATACGCTAATATATATATATGTATATTCAAACGGCGTTATATACGCGTATATATGTATGTATATATATGTATATGGGATATGGGAAAGGTTATGGCGTTATATACGCACCACCACCTGATCAGCTGGTATACGATGATGATTTTTCCCACAGTGGCCGATATGATATGATGGGATGCCCTCAGAGGCTGATGATGTTATGGAACATGTACCTATGCAAGACATGACATTCATATGCATATGCATGACGCTAAAAGTAATTTATGATTAACAAAGTTATTCAGACTTACAGGTTGAGTCATGTACTCTATATGTCATCCATGTCTGTTATGTATTTATTTATGTGCCTTACATACTCGGTACATTATTCGTACTGACGTCCCTTTTTGCTTGGGGACGCTGCGTTTCATGCCCGCAGGTCCCGATAGACAGGTTGAGAGCCCTCCAAGTATGCTATCAGCTCAGCAAAAGATGTTGGTTCACTTCATTTGTTTCGGAGTTGCTTGTTTGGTTAGTATGATTTAGACGTGTATTGTTTGGATGGCGGGACTCTGTCCCGACCTTTACGATATTTATGTACTCTTAGAGGCTTGTGGACATATGTCGTGTACATGAAAGATTGTACGGCCTTGTCGGCCTATATTTTGAGTTTATAAATGATTATGTTGGCCTATTAGGCTCGTATGTCACGTGTATATGATGATGTAATAAGAAAGATACGTTATGTTGGTACTCGGTCGAGTAAGGTACCGGGTGCCCGTCGCGGCCCTTCGGTTTGGGTCGTGACAAAAGTGGTATTAGAGATTCTGTCCTAGGGAGTCTACAAGTTGTGTTTAGTAGAGTCTTGTCTATGGGTGTGTCGTGCACCACACTTATAAGCAGGAGGCTACAGGGCATTTAAGACTGTCACTCTTTCTTCTTACTCTAGATCGTGTGGTAGAGCTCACTTATAAGAATTCAAGTCCCGAACTTCTATTTTATTCGTAATAAGACAATGCCTACGTTCAGAAACATGATCGATAAGAGATATAGTTGTGGAAGTGTTGAATTAGAGGAACTCGACTTTGTATCATGCTTATGAAAGTAAATGTGAGATCTTCAGCAGATCATATGCGTACTGGAAGGTGTAAGCCTCTTGATTCCTTAAGGCAAGAATGCCTATCCACCTTTATGACGAAAGAAAATGAGAGATTAAAAAGATAAATGCAAGTTTCAACAAGCAAAAAAAGCAAGATAAAGAAGGGTATGAGGCGCCCAGTCAACAAAGGTTAACACTGTTTATAATTCAGGCAGAGGAACGTAAGCTTTTTGAGTTATATTCAATAGTAACAGAGGTATATACAATTGGTCGCACCGATTCCAGATATGCCCTATGGGGGTTATCAGAAGTAGTATAAGAAGATATGATAGGCGAATTGTTTGCGTCAGTTGACATTTTCGAAGGGTATTACAAATGTGCCAATAGATTTTCTTGTGAGACACCCAGATGGTGCACTCTAGAATATTACGATTAGATGTGAATACTAGCACTCAAAAGATAGGCACTGAAAGCCTGGATGGGATAAATATTACCTTAAGTGTGTTCTCATGCCTAGTAGAGCGAGGATGTTGAGCAACCCAGAGAGCCGATGAATGAAGCAAGGAGAGCTAAAACCGAATGAATGTCGTGTTGAAGTTTTCACAAGAAAGGGGATATGCAAAAATATTAGCAGAGTAATAAGAAGAGAGATAGGAAGCATCATGAATAAGGTATGATACATGGATAAAGATGGTGGAAAAAAGAAGAAGAAGAAGAAGAAGAAATGACAGTATTACACAGTCTAGTCAAGTGAATGAAGAGACGAGAGGTGACAGGCTTAAGACAACGAAAGAGCCATAAGGTTATATCCTCATTTCGAGAAATAAGTTCGTAACTCCAATGCGACTACCAGAGGGGAGAGTTAATCCGTAGAGTAACAGAAATCAGTATGGACTGGCAAACAAGATAAACTAAAAATGAATTAGGGACTGAGTGATTTGGTAGTAGTCAGCATCATGCCAGTTATGCTAAGTGTCACCCTCGCGAGTAAGGGAATTTTTCATCCTTGGTACAGAAGAATTGCTGCAAGGCAAGTAAGGATCATTGATGTTGAGAAACGATATATAGGTAGATCCTCGTGGCTTCAGTTTTTAGTACATCCCTAAAGGGGGGGANGGTTCTTGCCCGAGCTGTTATTAATAAATAAGGAGCTAGTGCAAGACGTAAGATAAGACAAAGGAAATAACCCAAGAAAGATTACAAAGAATATTGATATAAGAATGGGCCAACGAGTAGTTAGTAATTGGTCAGGAAGATCCCGGTTATGGCTAAGAAGGGGGTTATAGATGAGTCACCAGATCGTGTGAGAAAAACATAGTAGAAACCAACATGGAGAGTTCAACCTCGAAGAATCTCATTATAATACTTGAGATATATTCAAACAAGAGTCGGGGTAGTTAAAGATACATATGAATGTTACGGGGATAAAAGAAAGTGCCATTGGGAAGGAAGTCAAAATATCAGTTCAGAAGCAACCATACAAGCACAAGGGCATGAAAGTAAGCAACTATGGATTATTATAGGCAAGTAAGGACATCAAAAAGGTCCGTAATAAGCTCACAACTTTACGAGAGTCAAGGGTTCTCCCTAAGTACTACAACGAAAGACTAGCTGAGGAGATAAGGCTTCAAGCTAAGCACAACGACCTAAAGAGGAAATGGTCGTATAACAACAATCTCGCAACAACATTGTAAGCATTCCAAAGGAAAGTGGCACATACCATGGCTAATGAACGGGAAGTAAGAATTAACATTAATATTCGAGATCATATGAGTTGTATGAAAACTCTGGCAAAAGTGGTCACTAAGATAAGCTAAGTATGGACGCAACAAGGGGGCAGAAAGACCATGAAAAGTAATAGCCTACGTTGAAAGAAAGCTAAGATGGAACGAAAGAATTATTTGATCAAAGATCCAGGGTTAGTACGCTATGGATACACTCAAGATTTTGGAGCATTATCCAGGCAGCATATCTATTGACAATCATACGGCCATAGAACACTCCGATATAAGTTTAAAGAAAGAATTAAGCCCAGGGCATAGACAAAGGATTGAATTTTTGGAAGATTGTATCATGGATATTCCATAAATCCCATGAAAGGCTAAAGTAATAATTGATACCATGAGCCATAGATCAGAAGATAGATTAAGCCTATGTAAAGGCTGATCAGAACGAAGAGGAAACTAAAGAATTACACCACCTAAGTAAATCAGGAGTCTGATATTGGACCTAGAAACATTATAGAAGTTGTGCTGGAGAACATGACAGAATCACTCTTAATATCAGATGTTCAAGAGAAATAACACAACAATCATAATCTATAATGGCTCTACAAGAAAGCCAGTTAGAAGAAGTACCAGCCCCATAAGAAGTCAGTACAAGCTCCCACCATATTGTGTATGTACCAGAGGTGCGAGTATTCTAATAGAGCTTCAAGTTATGGACGTGAATTATACCTATGTGGAAGGGAGTTCATGAAAGTGATAGAAGATACGATGTGAGATTTTAAGGTAAGTAAGGTAAAGGTGAACAACGTACGAGATACTCAAAGGCAGAATATGGGAATAGTCCATACCTTGGATAGAAGGCTAGAAGTGCTGGGATTCAATATCCACGAATGATAGCGACATAGTCAGTGGCATATCTCATAACCTATGGTTTCTAGGTATCGAGGAGGCTAATTAAGAAAATAGCGAAGCGTTAGAGACGGTGTGATGTCTCGCTTGATGTCCCAGAATGACATAAGGAAGTCTGTGATGCAAGCAAGTTGAAAGGTTACAAATAATAAATAGAGTTGTGTAGGTCGCAAGCCATTGTATGGTGAAGCGATAAGGTTATAGAAGACAAGAGTAAGGATAAGAAAGGGCGAGTGAGAAGGTAACGAAAATGGATAAGTCCTCAGGATTAGGCCTATGAAAACAAGAAGAGCAGATGGTTTCTCTAAATTATAAAAAGGCTTAGTATAGCCTAAATGAACTCAGAGGAGTCTAAGACTAGTAACATTTGGAATAGATGAAATGCTACCCTGATAGTGGAATAAATGGGTAACTGTGATAAATAAAGGATGAAGTTTGGGCCTTCAAAGAGGGGAATTTCATGAATTGTGAAGGATTAGAATATCCATATAAGTGAACTCAGAAGGGAGCCAGTTTTAATGGACCGATGCTTGCGAAAGGAGTTCCCAAGCATTGAAGGACAGATTAATTTCAACACCGGTTCTACCGCTCCCAGAAGGGTCTGACCGAGACATCATAACCATAAGATACGTGTATAAATTCCTGTGTTGGTTACTGTTGTTGGTCGTGTGAGGCCATGGTCGTTATTCATAATTGTGTTCCTGTGTGGAGTTGGGTTATTAAGCTTCTACATGGAGAATTAGTAGTAGTGTTGTTACAAGGGAAACCCTTCAAAAGTTATATAGATCACGGGGAGTTGAACATTCGAGGACGAATGTTTCTAAGGAGGGAAGAATGTTAAACCTCACATTTTCGTACGTTAAAAGCTTCATCTTTAGTTAATTGGCGTAGACTCGGGGATGATATCATCTTGGCGTTAACGTACTTATGCTATTTATAACAAGTGATAAATAAGTGCTATGAAGAATAAATGGGTACACGAATTAAAGAAAACGAATTTCGTTGAAAGTGGCCAATTTGGGATGAAGTACGGGTTGAGCGATACTGCCCGATAATTATGGACTAGTACCGTACAAGGTACCATATGGCCGTGATTATATAATATATATAATGTATAAAGTATATATGAAGTATATAAAAAATAAGTAGAATTTTAAGTAATTTGAGATAATTTTTAAATTATGGGGGTAATTGATTAATTATCGGGTAACGAAATATTACCTAATTACCTAATAAATGGATAAAGATTAAATATCCATCCCATCCCCACGTGGAAGGTACTCGTGTTATAAAGGAATGACTGACTAATAGTCATTCCTTTCTAAGTTGTCAAAACATTATGATGTCTCCCATCTCCAAGAAATTCCTAATCATAAGTCTTTCAACAAAACATATTCTCCTTACAGAAGGAGGAAACCGTATGTACTTCAAAAGTCTTAACCAACAATTCATTTCTAAGGCATTACATGATCAGGAAAATGTTATGTACTCTAAACAAATAATCTCTTTCAAGCTTCATTCTCAAAGACATTAAGAACAACTCTTACAAGTTTCAACGGTTCCAACAAGATTTTGCAACGTAAAATTTTACGGTTCTAAGGGAATACGGTGTACCTCTTTTTCAAAGACATCATACGGATTTTTCCATACTCAAGGTATGTTAAGGTCATCCCTTCTTTCTTTTTGGCATGATAAAAAATATACTGAAGAAACGAGTAAATAACAGTTTCTATAAATTACTCTATTCATGGCAATAGTAGGGGTGTCTATATTCTTGATTCCCCAAGAGAATTATTATTATCTTTTGTTCATGGGTCTCAAAAATACGTATGTTGGTAAAGTTTATTTCATAATATTAATCAAAGACATAATGGCCTTATGACGTACCGAGAGATTTTATTGACGTATTTCATATGCATTTCATGTATTTATATATGCACATTGACCCATGACCAGATGGCGTTATATACATATATGATACGGGAAAAGGTTACGGCGTTATATATGCACCACTACCTGATCAGCTGGTATATGATGATGATATTGCTCACAGTGGCTGAAATATGGTTCAAACGACATTATATACGCGTATATATGTATGTATATTCAAACAACGTTATATACGCGCATATATGTATGTATATATATGTATATGGGATATGGGAAAGGTTATGGCGTTATATACGCACCACCACCTGATCAACTGGTATACGTTGATGATTTTGTCCACAGTGGCTGATATGATATGATGGGATGCCCTCAGAGGCTGATGATATTATGGAACATGTACCTATGCACGACATGAAATTCATACGCATATGCATGACGCTAAAAGTAAATTATGATTTACAAAGTTATTCAGACTTACAGGTTGAGTCATATACTCTATATGTCATCCATGTCTCTTATGTATTTATTTATGTGCCTTACATACTTGGTACATTATTCGTATTGACGTCTCTTTTTGCTTGGGGACGCTGCGTTTCATGCCCGCAGGTCCCGATAGACAGGTCGAAAGCCCTCCAAGTAGGCTATCAGCTCAGCGGAAGATGTTGGTGCATTCCATTTGCTTCGGAGTTGCTTGTTTGGTTAGTATGATTTATACGTGTATTGTTTGGAATGGCGGGACTTTGTCCCGACCTTTATGACATTTATGTACTCTTAGAGGCTTGTAGACATATGTCGTGTACGTGAAAGATTGTATGGCCTTGTCGGCCTATATTTTGAGTTTATAAATTATTATGTTTGCCTATTAGGCTCGTATGTCACGTGTATATGATGATGTAATAAGAAAGATACGTTACGTTGGTACTCGGTCGAGTAAGGTACCAGGTACCCGTCGCGGCCCATTGGTTTGGGTCGTGACGTTTTGCCACTGTTTTATCTTTCTTTTATGTATCCACAATGCCAATGATGGCTTTCAGCGCCGGGTCAAATTCTTTGTCTTCACAAATCATTCCAATGACGGGCCCGTTATTGTGGGCTGGCAATGGATTGTTTGTGACATTGGGGACCTTCTCGTCCCTCAACACCACTTTTTTCTGTTCAATCAGATTTTCTACTACTCTCTTGAGAGTCCAACAGTCTTCAGTATCGTTCCCTCCACTCCCGAGTGGTAGGCACAACTGATTCCTCGTCTGTAAGATGCCGATTCTGGATTTTGCCGAGTTGGAGGTACGGGCTGCAGCAGTCCCATCTGAATCAACTTTGGCAACATGCTTGAGTATGACTCACCTATAGGAGTGAAAGTAGGCCTCCTTGGTGGTTCACGAGGGTAGGTATTGTATGGATAGTTGTTCTGAGGAGGACGTGGATTATATGGAGCTGGGGGATGATGGTTATTTCTGGGTAGTGGAGCTCTATTTTGGTTGTACTGCTGTGGCCAGGGCTGCGGCTGAGCGTTCATCACTGCATAAGGGAGGGGAGACATGGCATAAGCTGCTTCTTGACGAGGATAATAGTGTTATGAAGCTCTGGGAAATGGGCCTGGATATTTCCGAGGTCGTCGAGAATTCCTAGGGCCTGAATCCATCATGGCTCCCTCCTCTTTCTTCTTTCTGTTTGCCAGGCCTCCCCAGCCACTATGAATGGATTGTGAGGTGTCTCTCAAAGCAGATTGACTTAAAACACGGCCTGTCTTCAAGCCATTTTCTACCATCTCGCCAATTTAATGGCCTCCGCGAACTGCTTGCCCATGGCGGACATCATATTCTGGAAATAATCTGCCTCTTGGGCCTGCAGAAAGATACTAATCATTTCAGTTTCTTCCATGGGAGGTTTTACTCGGGATGCATGTTCCCGCCATTTAATGGCATACTCCCGGAAGCTCTCGGAAGCTTTCTGTTTTAGATTAGACAGAGAATTTATGTCGGGGGCTATATCCACATTGTACTGAAATTTCCTTATGAAGTCTCGAGCCAAATCATCCCATACATGCCAATGGAAGATATCCTGATCAATGTACCACTCTGAGGCGATACACGTAAGGCTTTCCTCGAAATAAGTCATCGGTAGCTCTTCTTTGCCTCCTGCTCCTCTCAGTTGGTTGCAGTATCTCTTTAAGTGAGCGACCGGGTCTCCATGCCCGTCGTATTTTTCGAACTTTGGAGTTTTTAAATCCACAGGTAGATGCAAGTGAGGGAACATGCATAAATCAGCGTATGACACGCTATTTTGGCCGCTTAGGCCCTGGATATTTTTCAAACTTTGCTCGATGCTCTTCATCTTTCGGGTTATCTCATCCTGTTCAATATTTTTCAAGATCTTTTCTGTCTCCACAGGAGATTCAAGTTGTGGGTACTGCGGGTAAGAACTCAGAGTGATCCGGGCAGTATCCAGCTGGAATGGAGGAGCTTGGAAAGTAAAATTTGCTGGCTCAAAATTATGTCGTGCCAGTGTTGGCTGTGCCACACCAGTAACTGATGGCGCAGTAAATACCATAGAGGGTAATCCAAAAGATGGTGCCTGGGGGGCAAACCTCAGAAGGAATTCCGGTATTCGAGGCCATGGTTGGGAACCCAAATGGATTAAATGGGTTTGGCATTGAAATTCGCATGTTGGTGGTCCCTCCGGTTCTAGGAATCAGTTCAGGGAAACCGGGGATGGATTTAGGTGGCTCCCTTCCGTTGGACCAAGGTCCCACATCTCTAGCATACGGCATTTCAATCTTCTATTTTCTTCGGCGACTGCCGATTCTTCTTGAGGGATAACCGAAGTGGGTCCATCCTCTGGTTCAACAATAGATAGGTGACTTTCTGATGTCATTGCGATACTTCCTTTGGATCTGGTGAAATAAGGATGTGTCGCCAGAATACCACCGCAATCCAACCACCTTAAAAGTAGTAACCTTTTGAGAGTAAACAACAAATTTGTTAGTGGGAGATATTAACACATAGGGAATCACAGGTTGGGATGCGATGCACCTAAGCAGTTAAACGTTTTTCTAAAATGTTTGCAACAGCTGTGTGTTTCATCCCAACTTTAATATTCTCTCTCGTTTCATTCTTTTTATTTGTTCTTTTATTCTTTACTTTGAGGGCTATGATCAAATCGTATGTGGATTGCCTAGGTATCATGATGCCGCATGAATCAGATCATTACGTAGTTCACGGAACAGGTAAATGTAAACAAAGGGCTTTTCATTTTACTATTAAAGATAGTTCTTTTCATTACAAGTGATTTTTGGAAACATTAATAAACACGAAATAAAAGTACAGACTCTAGACATAAAACAAAACAACTTAACATTTTTTGTTTGTCTTTGGAAGCAATAAAAGTACAGACTCAAAAAACTAAACATCAATGATAAAGGAGAGCCTCTGGTTGTCTTCTCGGGGCCTGGGGTGCATTGGCGAGTCTCTGTGCCGGTCTGTGTGCAATATCCCCCTGAAGTCGATCCAAGTCGTCCATTACTTGGTGGACGAAAGTCATCATAGTGGCAAATAACATGGAAGTGGTCATACTCTCGCACTCATGGCATTTCAGCACCATGTAGTCGGCTATTTCTTGGATTTTGTTCCATATGATCCCCTTCTCTTGAAGTAAGCGCCCTATTTGATGTGCTCGGGCCTCTAATACCTGGACATTTGCATTGTTCTACTCTTGTAATTCTTGCACCATTCCCTCCAACTGGCCAATCTTTTCATAACAATGCTCCCTTTCTGTTCTGAAATCTTTGGTCTGTTGGACCATTTCGTTCCCCATGGCAAATAGTTTTTCTTTCAAGATGGCAATTTCTTTGCCATAGTTTTTCCTTAATTGACGAGCTTGTTCTTCCGTTCCTTTTTATAACTTCCTTTAGGCCTCTAACAGGTCTTTTTCAGCTTTGTTCAAATCGAAGGTATATTCATGAACCTTCAACCTCAGATTGTTAATGATTTTTTCATCTCTTTCACTCCTTACAGGTGTCTCGAGGGCTATTTTCAGACCCGGACTTGGGCACGAAGCGCCTCATTCTGTCGGGTCATTTGTCGTTTTTCACCCTCGACTACCTGTGCCTGCAAATGATTATCAAACTCCATATTTCTTAATTTCTCTTTCAAAGCATGGATAGTGGCGTGATATTCTCTTTCCTTTTCGCCCCAAGCTAGCCTTTCTTGAATTTTATCATCAAAAGCTTGCACATGAGGCCTCTTGGAAGGCCTTTCCGGCTCGGGTTCTGGTTTTTCAACAATGCAACTTCTTTTCTTAAACCATGTCGCATATCCCGGATCCACTTCCCCTCTAGCAAGATCAGGCACCTGGGTATTTTCTTTCAAGTATCAACACCCATTCCGACTTTGTTGAATTAAGGCCTCAGGTAAGGGGGTCTCAGGGTGTAGCTCAATGACTTGGATGCTCAAATCCTCCTCTTCGGGTATCACTTGATAACGGCCCAATTATCTCAGAACCCTTTGGGGTGCATATGGTTGGATACTTCTGAGACCCATCAATAGTAGATGATTCTTGGCAGCGGACATAAGTATGACTTCTCTGAGTGGGAGCCATCCCAAAGTCCATTCTATTTGGTTTGCTCGTAAAGACCTTAGATGATCAACCCAAGCCTCGACTCCTTCTGGAAAAGGGTAATCCTTCACTCTCTCTTCATAACCCCCGATGAAGTTAGCTTTATAGCACCATAGCTCATGAATTTTGGATGGTGACGAAGATGTTCAACCAGCCACATTTGGAGAATGATATTGCAACCTTCAAAAAATGTTTTTCCCGACTTGCATTCGGTCAAATCCCGAAAAATGTCAGACAATATGAGTGGAACCAGAGTATGATCCTTCTTTTCAGTCAAGACCTGGGTGATTTTGGCCACCAGAATGTCAATAGTCCCTTCGACATTAGGAAAGATCATAACACCCAGAAATGCTACGATGAAGGCAAATCGGTGATGGATTCTCCAAGTATCCTTATCTTGTTTGTTAGTCAATCCTTTTTCATGTATTTCAAATCCGTCTGAGAAACCGTATCTGGAATATAGGAAATAGAATGAACAACATCCATCGGATACTCGGCCTTTTCTGAGTTGCCGGCTAACGAAAAGGACCTCAAAAAACTGGCGCACCGACATAGGTCTTGGAAAGGTGATTTGTTGATTCCTTAAGTCTCGACCAAAAACTCGCATATCCGGCGACCTCTTCTAAGGTTGGAGTGAGCCCAAAATCTGAGAAGCGGAACACGTTGTGGACCGGATCCCAAAAGGTTACCAAAGATTTAATCAAGTCGTTTCGGGGTTTGAATTTCATAAGATCAACGAGAGATTCCAACTGTTCGCCGACTCATTCTTTGCCATCTTTATCTAAATCATGTCACCACGTTTGGAGTTGTAGTGGAGCCTCTTCTACGGTGTTCAGCTGCGGAGTTTGGATAGTGTTCATTTTGCACCTGTGAACAAACATGGTTAGGATTACCTCTGATCTTGACAAAGAAGACCCATTTTTAATTTTTAAAAGACAAACTCTCCTAAAGTGGCGTATTTATGCAATATTGACCAAAGTGGTCATTTCTGCAAAAATGGCCCCTTCTTACTTTGAGCAAAGTTTCGAGGCCAAACAAGGTACTTTTCGGAAAAAGTGACAGACAAATTCGTTCTTTAAAAAAAATAGCCCTTCGACAATACAACATGTTCTAAGGCTTATTTTGGCAAGAATGGTGCAAGACTTTAACCGAAGCTTGGTCGGTTTTATTTTGACTGATTTTTTGTTTTTTTTGAAAAGTGGGAGTCGGCACCAATGAGGTTTGCCTACGTATCTCATATCCGATGAGAATCAGACCCACGTAGTTCGGTCAGTTTGACATAATTAAAGAGAAAAAAAATGTTTTTGACTCTTTTTTTTTTTTTTTAATTTTTCTTCTCATTTTAGCTCATTTACAACTATTTTGAAACTCTATTTCTCCCCATTTTCAATTACTTTGAAATCCTTCTTTTTTCGGAAAATTTTGACAGAATTTCGAAGTATTTTTCAAATATTAGGTTTTTTCAACACTGGTAAATTTCTTTCTTTCCTCATTCTTGGTTTTTCTATTGTTTCTCTTTCTTTCTTTAGCCGGTCAATAACAAACCAAGACAAATAATGCACATATAGCAAGTAGGATGCATTAGGATGGTCTTTTTGTTTTGGGTACACCTGTCCTAGACGGACCCAACTCCTGTGTTGAGTCCCCTAAGTCAAAATACACATGATGCAGATAATCGTTCCTACTAGGGATCCGACATGCGGTTTTGTCCTTCTGGGGTTTAAACCTGTGGTTTTTTTCTAGACCTTGGCTACCCGAGCGGACAACTCGAGTCGGGATGGGAGCGACGTACCGGTAGCACGAAAAGCTATCCGGCATAATGGCTAGTCCATCCCCGTATTTCTTACTTGGTATGACCTCTAACAGAAAGGCGGGCCACGCGAATGTGTGTACCAATTTTTAGAAGACTCAGAAGGGAGGCGTAAGAAGGTAGTTTACATACAGTTCAAATAAATATTAAAATAGTAAATAATTGACAATTAGCACATTAGGCACAGAAAGATACAATAATATCACAATTAATGAAGTCAAGTAAAATCAAATTAACAAGCTCGAATTCTTGAACCCTGAACTAGAGATTCTGGGTTCGTTCCTCAGCAGAGTCGCCAGAGCAGTCACACCTCCCTTTTAACCCCGGTAAGGGTAATAAGGGAGTTTTTCCACTTTAAGTGACATTATTCGATTTTTGGGATTTATTTATTTATTCAGAGTCGCCAGCCGAATTTTTTATGGTGTCCCGGGACACCATTTATTTATTAAAATCCTAAAACCGAAGAATTTTGACTCTGTTTAAATTGTCTGCGAATCAGAAATCCGGATAAAGAATTTTGTTAACTCGGGAGAAGGTTAGGCACTCCCGAGTTTCGTGGTTCTAGCACGATTACTTAATGATTAAACTTGACCTAATTTAATTACTGTTTTTGTACCTATGTGCATTTTTGTATATCTTTTTACCGCTTTTATTTTTCCTTTGTATTCAAAGAGTTCCTTTAAAACGGGACCACGTATACGTAAAACCCGTTGAGTTCGATATGTGTCTAAAATCATGTCACGCGGACGTGTACATAATTCTCAACACTGAAATCATTTGAAGAGATAAATAAAGTTGCGCAAGCGCGTATTTTTGTTTTGTTGTAAAAAAGGAACCAAAATCACGTCACACGAGCGTGTACGTAATTCCAATAATTTTTAGAACCCCGTTCCTAAAAGTGTCTCTACGAGTGTTCTTTTTAGTTTTTTGTTTGTGTTACATAAACGTATACACAATTTGAGAAAAAAGTATGTTTTAGTTGTTTTCATTGAAAGTTACGCAAACGTATACTTTGATGATTGATTTATTCCCTAAGTTTTAAGGTAGCCACTATCTAGTTGAGGAACGGGTCTAAGTATTTACCATATCTAAAATGAATCTCTTAAGTTAATTAATAATATTGGTCTAGAAGGAACACCCTTTTTTTAGATTAGACTATATAGCTTTATTCATAATCTTTCTAGGAATGAACAAAGATATAAGGATTTGGGATATTCACTAATTCTGGCCCAATTCCATGATTTAGCATTTTTGGGCCAACCTTGTATCTAATTACTAAGTTGGTAAGCAAATATAGACATTCTAGCTAACACCATATAGAGGAAGTTGGTTGTTCAAACATGAGAATATAATTTAATTATACAAATTTTACACTATTACATTCGAGTAAATGGATAGTTCTTGTTTCCCTTTATTAATATGCCAATTATATGCCAATTGTGAGGTTGTTTAACCTCATATAAAACCCAGCAAAATGAATAAAGGCTGGATTCGGCCTTTAAGGCATAAACTAATGCTTGAAAACGCATTTATAGGGTCCATTGGACCCAGATTTCATAACTTAAAAGAAAGAACCAGCTTTGAATGATGAACATAATAATGTCAAATTTTAATGGGTATTCTTATGAATCTGACCCATTTTTCTATGAAATATTAACAGTCCAGTCTTCATTTTACAATGAATAATAAATAATAAATGAAAATAGATCTTCTTTTTACATCAAAATTGTAACGACCAGACCGGCCGTTTTGAGAATTTAAGCTCCATTCGGTGGTATAAGGTCATAAGCAGTCTCACTTTGTGTATATCGATTTGTGTGCGTGGTTAGATTCAGTTACCGGTTAATCTGGAGTCGGTTTGGGAGAGATTTTTCAAATTTTGAAGCTTAAGTGAAGAAAGTTGACCGGGGGTTTGACTTTTGTGTAGACGGCCTCGAAATGAGTTTTGGTTAATGTCAAAAATTTCGTATGATGATTTTGGACTTAGGAGCGTGTCCAAAATTGGACTTGGAGGTCCGTAGAGTGATTTGAGGTAATTTGGCGAGAGTTAGGATTTCGGCGGTCGGCCGATGGGTGAAATTTTGATATCGGGGTCGAAATGAAATTCCGGAAGTTGGAATAGGTTCGTAGCATCATTTGTGGCGTGTGCGCAAAATTTCAGGTCATTCAGATGGTTTGGGTTGGTTTTGGCATCGTTGGCGTATTTTTGAAGTTTAGAAATTCTAGGATTGAATCCGAGATTTATGTGGTGTTTTAATGTTGTGTTGGGTGTTCCAAAAGTTCGACTAAGTTCATGCATTGGTATGTGACCTATTGGTGTATTTGGTTGAGGTCTCGAGGGGCTCGGGATGGTTTAGGGCAGTTATTAGAAGGCTTGAAGGTTGGAAATACAGCTGGTGCTGCTGTTCTGGTGTGGTCGCACCTGCGGATAGGGGACCGCAGGTGTGAGCTTCGCAGGTGTGGTAAAGAGCACGCAGGTGCGAGGATAAGCAGACTGGGCATCCTCCGCAGGTGCGGCCCCCGCAGGGGTGATTCTTGGGCGCATGTGCGGGTAGGAGCGCATGTGCGGTTTGTGTTTCGCACCTGCGCAATTGGTCGCAGGTGCGGATTTCCTCGGCAGATTCATATAAATGAGGGTTAGCCATTTTCTTCACATTTTGAGCTTTGGACTTCGTATTTGGGAGCGATTTTGAGGATTTTTCACGCAAATCTAATGGGTAAGTGTTCTTCCACTATAATTAATTATATTTCATGAATTAGTTCTTATTTTTATCACTTAATTTGTGTTTTGGGTTGTGGGAATTGTGGGTTTGGAAGAAAACTTCTAAAAACAAAAATCATGATTTGAAAGACCAAATGTTATCGGAATTGGATAAATTTAGTATGGGTGAACTCGTATCGAAATGGGTAATCGGAATTTATAAAATTTGTCGGGATCCAAGGTGCGTGCCCGGGGGTCGACTTTTGGGTCGATTTTTATAATATTGTAAAGATTGAGACTTTATTATTCAGAATAGTTCCTTATACATTTTATATGTATTTTGAAGTTGTTTTAGTTGATTTTGAGCCGTCCTGAGGCCTTCCCACCCGAGAAATCTATTTTTGAGTACCGGGTTATCGTCTTTGAGGTAAGTATCTTGCCTAACCTTGTGTCGGGGAAATTCCCCTTAGGATTGAGTCTTCTATGTTGGCTGTAGCCCGCGTACGCGAGGTGACGAGTGCGTACTCGGACTTATTTGCAAATAGATTGCCCTTTTAGGATTTTTGGTCCTTATGTTCCCCGTGTATGAATTGAAATTGTTATATCTGAATTCCTGATTTCTAGTTTTCTCTCTTCCTGCTCAAATTAGAATTAGTTGCCTAGAATTCCTTGTTTCTTATATGATCTTAATTGACTTAAGTGAAGACTTTGTTTTTCCTACCGTTATACTATATCTTTCTTTATACGCTACCTATGTAACTAAAACTAGTATAATCTCGCCCTATGATTGTCTAACAAGTAATTGGAATATCTATACGTTGGTCAAGCATGCCCGTGAGTCATACATTGTGATTTAAATGATTTTCCCTTAAGTACTACTTAGGTTTAATTGATGACCGCCCATGTTGATGGCATTTCTTTGATGCTGCCTATTTACTGCGCATTTGTTCAAACTGAGTTTATACGGTGAAACTAATTGTCTAAGTGAGAATGGTTATAGCTGATTCCCTTGCTGGGATGATTTGGTTTCTTGGTTGCGAACTTGAATATATAAAATCGTCGCTATATTTGCCTTATTTTCCCCTCGTTATGCTGCTTTCTCTTTGTGCTTGGCATTCCTTGCGGTGGCTACTTCTTATGAGTGGGTTTTTACCATTTTTGTGATTTAAGTCTTTGTATTGATTTGATCATCGCACTTTGCATTCGGTCTTGTTTGCTTTTGCGCCGGTTGTGGCAATATATGTTGTTTCTGTCGCATTCTGGTTGTTTTCCTCAGTGGCTGCATTGCATATTTAAATTGGGACTACGAATCGAGATCCGAGAGCTTTTCTCATGTACTGCATTGCATATTTAAATTGGGACTACGAACAGAGATCCGGGAGCTTTCCCCCTGTACTGAATTGCATATTTAAATTGGGACTATGGACCGAGATCCAGGAGCTTTCCCCCTTTACTGCATTGCATATTTAAATTGGGACTACGGACCGAGATTCGGGAGTTTTCCCCTGTACTGCATCGTATATTTAAATTGGGACTACAGACGAGATTCCGGGAGCTTTCCCCATGTACTGCAATGCATGAAAAAATTCTGAGTTGCGGACTGAGTTCCGATGGTTTTATCATTGAGGAGATTTGGATCGAAAGATATATATATATATTGAGAAGTATAGTTGGAAAGCAATTGTCTCCAGGAAAAGTTATGTCTGAAGGACTTCTATTTGAAGCAATTATCTTGCAGAAAAATGATATTTGAAAGAGCGGTATTTGGGAAAGTATATTTGAACACCATGTATTTGAAGATACTATGTTTTAAAAGACTTCTCTTTATAAAAATACATAAATATACATTCAGAGAAAGTATGTTTCAAAGAAGAAATTTCTCTATTCCGAAATGATATTATATCTTTAAAGCTTTCAAAATAAACTCACGATTTAAAGGTTTTCACTCGATGGTTTGACCAGTTTTATTGAGTTTATTGGCTAAGGCCTGACGTGAATAAATTGATGCAGTGCTGAGTTGCTAGTGTTTAATTGGGTTGGGGTTCCCAACATTTGGCTTGTATTCTTTCCATTCTCTTTGCGTATTTCTATTATATTGTTCGTTGATCGTAATTATTGAATTTTCTTCCGTATTATTCGATCGTACCGTTATTTATATCGAAAAATCTTTAGATAGATATTATGTTTCGGTCATTGGTACAGTTATGTCTTTTTACTTATTAGGCCAGTGATGTCTTGACTAGTCCTCGTCACTACTTCACCGAAGTTAGTCTTGATACTTACTGGGCACCGCCGTGGTGTGTTCATACTACACTTCTGCGCATTTTTGTGTGCAGATCCAGGTTATTGTTATTGTTAGCTGCATGGATCATTGATGAGGAGACTTAAGGTAAACCTGCTAATGCGTTCGCAAGCTTCATAGTCACCTTCCTGTTTATGTCAACTGTATTTATTATTTCTAGACAGTTGTATTTAGATTCGGTTGAAAGATGTCGTAGAGCTTATGACTTGTATTTACCAGGTTTTAGAAAATTATAAACTCTGTCAAGATTTCTATTTCGAAAATATTAGAATTCCTTATAATTGTTGTAGTTCAGTGAAAATGTTACGCTTACCTAGTCCCTAAGACTAGGTGCCATCACGATACCCAACAGAGGAAAATTTGGGTCGTGACAAGAATATACAGAACATTACATAAGCAAATATATAAATGAAACTTAATCTATTATTGCTTCAATTTTGAACTTGCTCATGACAGAATCAGAAGCCACCTGAGTTTCCAACAAATAACAAAAAAGATGATATTATGCATTTATATAGGTAGATCTGACCAATTGGTGATCAAATCACCACCTATTTTAATGCTTTCACACCAAAATTCACATGAACATGGGACAGACATACAACAGAAATCTCATATATCCATGAATAAGAAAAGAAACTACCAGAAAATTCAGCTAAAGTAAACATGTTTTAAACACATAAATTCTTCATTCAAGAGCATAATGTTACATACCTTTTAAGAGCAAGAATACAAAGAAATCCTAACCAAATAACGGTCAGGCCAAGAGAGAATTCAGCTAGAAGGAAGAGTAATCAGGCAGCAAACAAACAGCAACCTCAAACCAATACAGCTCCCAAGAAATTAACCTTTTAAAATTTTCTCATGAATAGAAACTACTCTAAATTTTTCTGTGTTTTCCAATGTTTTCAGTAGCTGAAATGAATGTAAAAAGAGGTAAAAGAGTCTAAAAAACAAGTTAAAAGAAGGGTCCTCTAATAGTGGAAATGGGTGTATTTATAAGGGACTTGGGGATAGGATATACTTGGCAGCTGTCACCCCTATTCTTTGGGACAACTGTCCTTATTCCAGAATTTTTCAGCCCTTACAATGACCCTAATACTCCTTAAAATTTTGATTTTCTAATTCTAGAAGGTTCTTGGGTTGTTACACCCAAGATTACTTCAACTAAGATTCCTAATATACCCCTTGAAGTCCTTGAAATTACCATTAGGTAACCAGGGTTAAACTTGCTTGGGTTATTATTAACTCTAGTTAATTAACCCTAGTTAGGCTCACTTTAGTTAACTACTAGTCATTCTTAACTAGGATTAGGTTAATTAGTTAAAGGTTAGTTGATTAAGTTCCTAGAGTTGGTTTCCAACCATACTTAGTAGTTATCTAGATTAATTCTAGTTTGATAGCTTGTTAATTAATTTAAGTCAATCAGTCTAGTCCTTTGAACTTAGGTTAACTGATTTTGGTTTAATTCAAACTAAATGTGAGTAGTTCTTTTATTATCTTAACCAAATCGGTCTCTTAATTAGTTAACCTACTTAATTAATTGACCTAAACATAAATCAACAACTCAGATTTGAACAAAACAAATTTCAGAAAATCAATCATAGAATTCTAACAAACTAACAATTCATGACCAATTACGATTAGGTGACTACTATTTAGGATAACCCTAATTAAGTCATGCCAAAGCAACTTTTAAGCATAATATACTCAAGCATTCCTGAAATCCTAAATGATTAACAAGTTGAACTCAAATTTTGATCATTCAACAACTCTTGAAACCAACTAACGTGCATGAATCATTAAACAAATAATCAGAAAACATAAAAGAAAAGGAAAAATCCGTAACATCTAGGGGGAAATAGTAAACCCTAACTAATCATGTTCACTAATGAAACCATCACGATATAAATTCAAGGTTTTGACCTAATCAAATCTAAATTAAACAAGGAAAACAGTAAAAAAATGAATATTAAAGAAAAATTCGAAAATACAGTACAAAAATAGTGATGTTCTTGATTTTAAATTAAAGGAAACAAAAATAGATAACAAGGGAGTGGGGAGATACCCGTTTGAGGGATTTTGACTTGAAAACTTGAGGTCACCGGACCTTGGCTGGATTCCGGTGGGGCTTGAGAATAACTCAAACCCACATGAATCAATAGCCCTTAATGAGAGCTATTGACTCATGTAAGTGAGAGTTATTTGGAGGTCTTCAAGTCGGTAGGGACGAGTCTTTAGGGTTTCAGAGTTTTAGATCTGTAATTGGAGAATTTTGGGCGGTTTTTTTGTGAAATTGAAGGCAGGAGGTGATTGAAGAGGAGGAGGGGACCGTATGGTAAAATTTGGTGGTGTTTGGTTGAGCTCTGCCGCCGGAGGCGATTTTCGGCCGGCGGAATTAGGGCGGGGGGATGGTGGTTCATGGTGGGGCTAGAGGGAGACAAAGGGGTTGTCTCTAGGGGGGAGGTGTTAGACTTGGAGTTCAAATGGGGTAGGGGGTGGTTAGGACAATTTTATACTTATGGGCTGTGGGGTTATGAGCCGTTAGATCAAGAAGATCCAACAGTTGGAGATGAAGCAAGCTTAAATGGGGTCATTTTAGGACAGAGGTGGTCCAGGTTATTTTGGTTAAAGGGGACTGGGTTGGTCCGGATTTGGCCCAATTTGATTTTAACTACCAGCCCCCATTTCTTTCTCTTCTTTTATTTTTCATTTTTGGCCACTAGTATAACCCTTGGATCTTAAATTACAAAATTAGCCCTTTACACTACTTTGTTTTCAATTATTTAATTAAGCTAAGATTTATTAACTAAAATAACTAATGTATTACTTTTCTTTTCTTTTTGAATGCAATTAACATGCAATTAGATCTAAAAAATGTGAAGAGTAAAAATATAGAATATTGTAATGCTATTAATTATGCAAAAATTGAAGAAAAATTCCGAAAAAGGCAACTAAAATTATTTTAAAGTATTTTTAGGAGCATTTTAGATATGGGCAAAAATTACGTGCTCACAGTGCAGTCAACTCTAGTTTTTGGTACATCTACTCCTTCAGCAGTCTTCTTCATGGTGGCTAGAGGGCCATCAGTGACTATGTCCCAAAGTTCATAGTCTTCTCCAATCAAGTGATCCTTCATCTAGTTCTTCCACCAGGAGTAATACTGGCCATTAAAGAGTGGTGGCCTTGCAGTTGATTGACCCTCCCAGTTTCCAGGTGGTGCACTCATTTTGATCTTTTTCAAGGTGTTAGCCTTTTCAAGGATAACCTGCTCTGATACCAATTGATGTTTTATACGTCAATACCACACAGGAGGGGGGTGATTTGCATGGTGTCCAATTTTCGAGTGCAGTCTCTATAGAAGAACCTGATTCTTCTTGGTGTTCCAACTTCTACAGTTTGCGGAAAAGTAATTTTAGAATTTAAAGAACACAGCAATTTTTACGTGGAAAACACCTGGCTCAAAAGGTGAAAAACCACGACCTACTTCCCAGTAGGATTTTCCCAAACTCTTCACTATATTAATGAGCCAAACAACATTTACAAAATAAACTCTTTTGTAAACCTAAGGACTAACTCTAATCCCTTTGTGGCAAACTAGCCTCTAGCTATTTGCAACAAACTTCAAGTTAACTCTAACTTGAACAGTATGTACCTCTATTACAATTGCTTCTAGATAAAGCTGAAAGATACAATATGTAATCACCAACTACAAACAACTAGACTCAAAAGACAACAGATGGAACTGGTTCTTCTAGCTGGTTCAAGTAGCTTTTATGTCGCACAAGGATTCTGCTTGCAAAATTGCTTTGGTAATTTTGCTTTCAATTCTTGTTTCACTTCTGTGTTTGTGCGTGAATTCTTCAGCAGTAATGCTTGAACATTTTATAGAGTCAGTAGTTGAGATGTTGTTGTTCAGTTCTAATGCAACTCTTCCTTGGTGGAAGAGTTTGTGTTTATCTCAACTTTCTTGATCTTGATTCTGTCCTTCCTGAAATCGAACTCCATCTTCTTATCAATTTGCAACCTTTTCTCTTAGGAGATAATGTTTATCTCATGTGCATGGACGCTTCTCGTGCCAATGAGTCTGTTTAACTATGTTTGCCCTGATGGACCTGGTTCAACTGGGTTGGCATTTGTCAATCTTCAAAACCATGCAGTGACTTGATTCAATAGCTTCCAATAACGCGAATGGATGAGGGAAGTAAACGCCCGCATGGATCAAATCTCGGGTGCACCATTGGTGCTGAAAGGGCCAGACTCAAATAAGTATACTCAGTTGTCGTACAAACCAAGCACGACACCTGAATTAATCCTGAAGCGATTTAAAATACCCGACGTGCTGGAGTATGATGGAACTTCAGACTCTTAGGAACATATTACCACCTATACAACAACGGTGAAGGGGAATGATTTAGCTCCCTACGAGATTGAATATGTTTTGCTGAAGAAATTTGGAGTGACTCTCACGAGGGGAGCTTTGACGTGGCATTCGTTGTTACCCGAGCATTCTATAGATTCCTTTGAGATACTCGTTAGAATCTTTTATTATGGACCATGTCGGGGCCAGAAAGGTGCAGGCCTGGAAGGCCGACATATTTAGAATTGCACAAGGAGAGTCCAAGTTGCTGGGGGATTTCGTCACCCTATTCTATAAGGAGAGGATGTTGCTCCCGGCTGTTCTAGATGAATGGGCGGTTGAAGCATTCACCAAGGGTCTAAATCGTAGAGGTTCAGATGCTTCCCAGAAATTGAAGGAAAGCTTGATTGAGTTCTAAGCAACGACTTGGGCGGATTCCCACAGCCGATACGAGTCTAAGATAAGGATTATAGATGATCATATTGGCTTTTCGTCGTCGACAAAAGGATGGGAGAAGAATAAAGAAAAATCAAAAGACGATTTCAACACATATAGACTGTCTTCGAGGGGTGGATTTTCACCCTAAGAACGGGCCGAAGAACGTCGCAGAGGTTTCTGTTCGGCAGACAGGTTCATTACTAACAGAAGAACTAATCACGGTCGGAACAATAGATCATTGCCGGACAAAGAAGTGTCGGGTACACGAGATCCTTCCTACCTCATGCTATTAGAATACAACTTCAACATTATTGTAGTAGAGTTGGTATCGGCTATGAGGAACATTAAAGAAGCATGATTCCCGAAGCCGATGAGGTGCGATCCTAGTCAGAGGGATCCCAATTTGTGGTGCGAATACTACTGGACGAATGACCACGGAACTGGGGACTGCCAACATCCGTGTGAAGAGGTGGCGACACTGCTAAAAAAAGGCCATTTCACAGAATTCTTAAGTGACTGGGCCGAGAATAATTATGGTCTCAACCGTGATAACGCAGAGCCCTCGAAAGTAGGAGAAGATTCCCCGCACCAGACAATCAACATGATCTTCAGGGGAAACGAAATCAATGGCGTCACCTTTTTCGGCAGCAAGAAAAACAAAGGTATCAATAACCTATAGCAAGAGACTCCCGGAAGTCGTTAAAGACGAGATCACTTTCACGTAGGAGGACACAGACGGGCTGTTTCTACCACACAACGATGCTTGGGTTATTTCTTTAATTGTATTAGATTTTAAAATCAAACGTGTTATGGTGGATCCAGGAAATTTGGCCAATATCATACAATGGAGAGCATTGAAGCAAGCCAAAGTCACCGTAAACATCATTCCGGCCAAAAAACTCCTTCCCGGATTCAACCTCGCAAGCGTGGCAACCCGAGGAGAGATCCTGATGCCCACGAACGCTGAAGGGGTGATGAAGACGACTCTTTTTGAAGTGGTGGACGGTGATATGGGTTATAATATCATTCTGGAAAGACTAAGGTTGCACGAGATGAGAGTCGTACCATCAATGTATCATCAGTTGCTGAATTCCTGACACCTGAAGGAATCAAACAGATAAGAGGCGACCAACCGGCGACAAGGGAGTTGAATGCGATTTTGGTCTCCAGTAGTAAAGGGAAGGAGAATGCGGCACAGTAATTACAGGAACCGACACCTGCTCCCAGGGGGAAGAAGCTTTAGAATATCAAGTGCTGAGATACTTCTAGGTACCAGAAGAGACGGATACAACAAAATCTACAGAGGAATAGCTCGAGCAAGTGGAATTATTTGAAAAGTTCTTACAAAGAAAATTCCACTTGGGGACCGGACTGCACCCCGAGTTCAGGTTTGGCTATATTGGATTTTTTAAATTTAATGTTGATTGTTTTGTGTGATCGCATGTGGATATGACAAGTATCCCAACGGAAGTGGCCGTACACAAGCTAAGCTTGGATCCCAACATCCTTCCGGTAAGACAAAAGACCAATAGCTGTGGTGATCACATTTCCCTTGCGGAACATCCTTCACAAACCTGAGCTCTCGGGTATGTTGGCCAAATGGGACGTCGAAAGGAGTGAATTCAACATAGAATATGAACCAAGGATTGCGATTAAGTCACAAGTCTTGGCTGACTTTGTGGCCGATTTCAGTCTGGGATTGCTGCCTCTAGCAACCAAAGAGGAAGTAACGGTGTCATAATCGACATCGGGAGTTTGGACCTTATTTACAGACGGATCCTCCAATGTAAAAGGGTCTGGGCTTGGCATAGTATTAACCACGCCTTCGGGAGAAACCCTAAGGCAAGCTATCATAACGGTCCCTTTAACTAACAATGAAGCTATGAGGCTTTGATTGCAGGACTCGAACTGTCCTGGGGAATAGATTTCGAGGTCATAGAAATCAAGTGCGACTAACATCTGGTTGTAAATTAGGTCTAGGGGATCTTCGAATCCAAAGAGGAGCGCATGCAACAATACGTGATGAAGGTTCGAATCCAAAGAGGAGCGCATGCAACAATACGTGATGAAGGTACAAGCTCTACTGGCTCAATTTTGGGAGTGGTCGATTACTCATATCCCGAGGGCAGAAAATACGGAAGCAGATGCACTGGCTAACCTCGGTTCATCAACGAAAATGAAGGGATCAGAGTCCTGGACGGTAGTACAGATGATGCACTCGGTCATGGATGCAGATAGCAACTACGAGGTAAATACGACTAAATTGGTTTGGGACTGGAGGAATGAGATCATCGATTATATCGATTATGGGAAAGTGTCAAAGATTCCAAGGCATCTCTGGCGCTGCGTGTCAAAGAAGCATAGTATATCTTTAAAGGAGGCCAATTGTATAGAAGATCTTTCCAAGGCCTACTGGCCCGATGTTTGGGAGCATTTGAAGCTAATTACGTTATGGGAGAAGTCCACGAAGGGATATGCGAAAACCATTCAGGCGCATATTCTTTAGTGCTAAAACTGGTAAGGGCAGGATATTGTTGGCCCCTCATCGAACAAGACACCAAAACTTTCGTACAGAAATGCAATAAGTGCCAACGCTATGCACCGCTAGTACATCAACCAGCATAACCACCACATTTAGTTATGCCCGTGGCTGAGATGAAGTGGGGGATGGACATTGTCGGGTCACTACCGTCGGCTCCTAGTAAGGTAAGATTTCTTTTGATTTTAACTAACTATTTTTCTAAGTGGGTGGAAGAAAGTCCTTATCAGAAGATCAGTGAACGCAAAATGGTGGATTTCTTGTGGGAAAACATAATATGCAGGTTCAGAATACCAAAAGAGATAGCATGCGATAATGTGCCGTAATTTATCGGCACAAAGATCATAAAGTTCCTTGAAGATTTGAAAATAAAGAGGATCACATCTTCACCCTATCATCTGAGAGCAAATGGTCAAGTGGAGTCAACAAACAAAGTGATTATACAAAACCTCAAGAAAAGGTTAATGCGACTAAAGGTAAATGACCCGAGGAACTACCTAGAGTTTTATGGGCATACCGAACAACTGCCAAATTGAGCACGGGGGAAACTCCTTTTTCCCTTCTGTACAGAGAAGAAGCTTTAATTCCGATGGAAGTAGGGGACCTACCCTAAGATCTTTCCAGGCAAGCAAATAAGCGAACAATGAAGCGATGTTGGTCAACTTGAAGTTACTCGATGAGTGTAGGGACTTGGCACATATAAGGATGGCGGAAAAAAGGTAGAGAATGGAAAGATATTACAATAGAAGAGACAACTATCGTTATTTTAGGGAACATAGTTGTGTCATCAGGACCAGGGACTGCGCGAGCAGCCCCATAGAAACAAGTTGTACGAATTAGCCACAAAAAATGGCAATTTCTCTTTAATATAACGAATGCTTATGTAATTTTTGAAAATGGAAGGAATAAAATAAAGTCATTTTATTTTCATCTTGTTTCTTTTCTGATCGGTGAATTAATTTTATCATTTGAAAGTAAAACAAGTACTTCAAATGCTAGTGCTGTAATGAATAGGAGACATCCTCTTCAAGAGCATCGTAAACATAAGAGGGACCTCTCATATGAAAACCCTCACGTTAAAGGGTTAATTTCAGAAAAACTTATTCCCGGATCAAAATGCTTTTGGGGAAAAACACCCAAGGCTTTACGTAATAATACGTAAATAGTAAAAATTGCGAGAAACACTTAGGAAAAAGAAAGAAGAGAATGCAAAACTTGCATAAACGATGAAACAGAAGAAAGACTCAAACAATACTTGAGAAAAAAGATGTCTTTATTTACAATAACGTGCCAAAGTGGCACATATACAAAAGTTGGAGAAAAAGAAAAGTTAAACTGTTGCATCTCCGAAACCCGGAGGAAGAGACTCCACGCCCCCAGGGGAAGTGGACAGATCCGCCGATGGCTCAACATTTTGGCCTTCATCAGTTTGGACTCCAAAATCTTCCCCTTCCATTTCCTCTTTAGTTCTCAAAGTTTCTGAAACTGAAGCAGAAGAACTAAAATCATCAAACTCTGCCGGGAAACCACTTTTAGTAGCTATCTAGAGCTCACGGGCCGTAGCAATTCAACATCAAAGTCAATGGTACAAGCTTTGGCCTCTTCCAAGTTTTTTCTCCTCATTCTGTACATAACTTAAGTTTTCTCAACAACGAGGGAAGTTGCTCGACGCTTAATTTCTTCTTTCAATTGGGTTACCTCGGTAGAAAGGTTTTCCTGGGCGAATAATTCCTTGGAGGCCTTCGGAAGCAAGAAATTTGGCCTACAAAGCAAGAAAGGAAAACTCATGATATTTTTAGGCAAAAATAAGAAGAAATAACAAAGGAAGTAAAGAATGTACCGGAGTTGCATTGTGCATGGAATTATTCAACGAGCACTCTCCCAAGAGAGCATGTATCTTTCCCCAATCTTTCTCTGAAGTCAAAGGCTTTAGATAATTGGCAAGTTCCACCAACCGGGATAGCAAGTTGCATCCAGTGGAGACCAAGAGAATAACGTTCCTCCTCCTTTGTGGATCTTCAGAAGGGGCAGCATAATTTTGCCTAGAATTCCCATGAATTGGGGATTGGGGGACAGGAACATCGTCCTCTCGAACAGATGCGACCGGTGGAGATGATGATGTAGTAGTTGCTGATGGAAGAGTTGGTGAAGAAGGAGATGAAGCTGATGGTGATGAAGGGTGAGAGGGAGTCGTGACAAACGAAATTCTAGTTGGTGGTTGCCTGCCGACCGAAGACGACCTGGTACTCAGCCCCGCAATACCTGACACAACTATTGGGACCCGAAAATGGGAGTTGACATTTTTGACCATTTCAAACTCCCCCCAAAATGCCGAGACATCATCCTCGGTTGGTGTAACTTACGCAACAGGTTGAGCATTCTGTTGAGTTGATGAGGATCGCCACCTTCTATGTATAAAAGCTTCTCCATCACTAGCTTCTCCATCATCGTCGATCATCACAGCGTCTATGATCGCCATGGGAGGACGGCTAGTCACCAAGACTTACGAAGACGACTTCGGGATAGCAATCTTCACCCTCTTATTCTTTTCCCCGACTGCGAAGGAATGTCTTCTTTTTAGTTGCTTGTCCTCCGGCCGGGGACTTCGTGAATAAATACTTGTAGATGAAGCAGGCTCGGAGACACATGTTCGAGTAAGTGCCTCCTGAAGCAGCCTCGCCGCATCAATAGGAGCAGCCAAAACGTCCTCCTCGGGACGATAACCAAGCCCGCAAGTAGACCTGATTTCTGAAAAAAGGGAGACAAGATCATCAATTTCTTCGCGTAAAATAAAAAACGAGACGAGTTTAAGTTACCATGATTTTTGTCCTTCCACCCGTATTTGGGGCGTAGTAACGTGTCACGACCAAAACCAATGGGCCACGACAGGCACCCGTTACCTTACCCAACTGAGTACCAACATAACATATCTTTCTTATCACACCATCATGGGTAAATGGGCTAGAAGGGTCGTCATAAGATAATTAGAGTAAAACATAAGGGAATACTAGACATAGGATTACCCAACATGATATAGAAACTTATACATGTGATATATGGGCCTACAAGGATAGCATGAACATTTGTACACTCAAAACATAGGCCGCAAAAGTCCATACAAGTATCCATACACATTACATCTGTCTACAAGCCTCTAAGAGTACATAAACGTCATAAAGGTTGGGACAATGCCCTAGCATACCAATCAATACATGTCCAAATCATACTAACCAAATAGGCAACTCTGGAGCAAGTGGAGTGCACCAACATCTTCCGCTGATCTTATTGCCTACTAAGAGGACTATCAACCTCTCTATCAGGACCTGGGGGCATGAAACACCGCGTCCCCATGAAAAAGGGATGTTAGTACAAATAAAGTACCGAGTATGTAAGGAATGAAAAATAGTATATAAAAGACATGAAAGAAATATGGAGTAAAGTACTCAACTTGTAAGTCTGAATAGCCTTGTGAATCATAAAATATTTATAATGTCATGCATGTGCATGTAAATGTCATATAATACATAGGTATGCGTGCATAACATCGTACTCAACTTGTTAGTCTGAATAGCCTTGTGAATCATAAAATATTTATAATGTCATGCATGTGCATGTAAATGTCATATAATACATAGGTATGCGTGCATAACATCGTACTCAACTTGTTAGTCTGAATAGCCTTGTGAATCATAAAATATTTATAATGTCATGCATGTGCATGTAAATGTCATATAATACATAGGTATGCGTACATAACATCGTACTCAACTTGTTAGTCTGAATAGCCTTGTGAATCATAAAATATTTATAATGTCATGCATGTGCATGTAAATGTCATATCATACATAGGTATGCGTACATAACATCATAAAGCCTCTAAGGGCATCCCATCATATCATCTCGTCCTCTGAGGGAAAAATGATCAACGTATACTAACTGATCATGTGGTGGTATATAATTCCATAACCTTTCCCCATACCCCATATATATATATACTATATGCGTATAATACGCCATTTTGGACATGGGTCGATATACATGTATAAATGAATGCAATGCATAATAAAGTAAGTCAGTAAGATCTATTGGGATGTCATGAGACCCATGAACAGACGATATGATAGTAGGACATATGGGGAATCAAGAACATAGGTAACCCTAGTACTTCTAAGATAGAATTACTTATGAAAGTTGTGTGCTTGCTCGTTTCGTTGTATCACATGGATCATGACAAAAGGAAAGAAGATATAGACTTAACACACCTCAAGTCGTCAATGCAATTCAACAACAATAATATGACAACTAGCGCGCCAAACCTATAACAATGAAATACATGTACAACTTTGATGGCGCTAGTACATCACGTATCTCAAATGATAACTCGATTCTAAAATAAAATGTGCAGCATTTCCACTTATTTTACTGATCCCTCAAGCCTACTATAGGCGAGATACAAACACAATACAATCCAAAACTCAAAAACAACCCAACTGCAATTCGGGACCTTCAATACAACAAAAAGCACAAATATACCATAACACACCCAATCAACAAATTATTAATTTGCATGAAATTGCAACGATGAGCGACAATCCTAGTACCCCTACCACATGTGGAATTTATCCATGCCCTTCATCCTTCTAAACTCCATAAATCAGCAGCACAATAGGCCAACACTAGTGGACTATAAAACAGTCCACTAACAGTGAAATAAATCGAACTCACGGCTTCCGATCACCGTTCCGTGAGTATTAACTATTAGAAAACAAATTTATCAAACTTCCTTGATATTTAAAAGCTTAAATAAAGAAAATAGACGTTTTTTAACTATGAATTACCTTCCAAAACTCAAACTACAAATAAAAAAAAGGCGATATAGAGATACTTACGTCGTAAGGATCGTTCTAATGTTATCACTTCTTGATTTTGTACCCGGGATATTAATCTTCTTTGAAACCCTCGAAGAAAGCTTAAGGATATGTCTATGGGTGTTCTCAGGTCGTTTTCTATGAAAAATGAAGAGACCGACAATTTAAAACCTATATATATATATATATATATATATATATATCAACTTTTGAAAAGTCAAAGAGGTGCTCGCTTGGTACCCTAACATTGGCCCATCTTCTGACGCTTATATCTTTTTATCCGGATGTCGAATGAATGAACGTTTAATAGCATTGGAAACTAAATTCCAATACCTTAAATTTGGTAATATGTCCCAAAAAGACCTCATATAACACACTAAATATATTACTCTAAAATCTTTAGTGACACACCTACTTGTCACCTATGCATTATGCGCAGTCTCATAAAACTGCAAATATCTTTCTACTCTGATGTCGTATCGATAAACGGTTTAATGTGTTAGAAACTAAACTGGTAGACCTTAAATTTGATTTGTGTATCATTCCGTAATCTCAATTATATTAGGAGAAAATCTCCACTAAATTTGACTTAATTTTCAGCACATTTATGAATGTAACTTGTGATGACCTTTGTCAACTTTTGTTCAACAACTCGCTTGAATTCAAAACATAACACACGACTATCATATGCCTAAAATAACTCATAAAATAAACTCCTTATCACGTTAATCGCCCTAGTCTCACCAAAAATTACATGTTATAACATTCCAAACTTGTCGACTTTCGACGAAACTTATTTTCTTCAATTCGTTTAATGTCTAAGCTTTCCAACCCTCTTGGTAGTTATTATTCCTGATCTTAAATATTTGTAACCTCCAAGGTAACATGATTAACTTATTTTATGTACTTTCAAACACGACTCATTTCTGATCTTACATCAATTGACTTACGACATACTCTCACGTACGAAAACATGGGGTGTAACATAACGTCCAAGATTTTCTAGACCAACTGGGCCAAGCTTTTAAACCTTGGTGGAACCCATCGAGTCTCTGAAACAGGCGAAAGGAGGAGGATTAGTACGGATATTAAGGAATTTCTAATGAAAGAGATATTAAACAAGGAGCTTAAGAGTGCCATTCGCTCATTCCGGAAACCATAAAACGTTCTCTTCAAGAAAATCGTAAACATAGAGTGACCTCTCTTATGAAAACACTCACGTTAAAGGGTTTATTTAGGAAGAACTTATGCCCAGAATCAAAATGCTTTTGGGGAAAAACACACCCAAGGCTTTACGTAATAAGACGCAAACAGTAAAACTTGCACAAAACACTTAGGCAAACGAAAAAAAAAAATGCAAAACTTGCGTAATTAATCAAAAAATACTTTATCAAAAAGATGTCTTTGTTTACAATAATGTGCCAAAGTGGCACGGATACAAAAGTTGGAGAAAAGAAAAGCTAAATTGTTGCATCTCTGGAATCATAGGAAGAGAAGTGTCCGCGCCCCAAGGGAAGTGGTAGATCCGTTGATGGCTTATCAGTTTAGCCTTCAACATTTTCCCCTTCTATTTCCTCTTTAGTTCTCGAAGTTCCAAGAACTGGTAGCAAAAGAAGCAGAATCATCAAACTCTGTCGGAAAACCACTTTTAGCAGCTAACTAGAGCTCACTGGCCTTAGCAATTTCAGCATCAAAGTCAATGGTACCAGCTTTGGCCTCTTCCAAGGTTTTTTTTTCTCATTCTACACATAACGTAAGTTTTCTCAACAACGAGGGAAGATGCTCGATGCTTAATTTCTTCTTTCGGTTGGGTTACCTTGGCAGAAAGGTTTTCTTGGGTGGATCTAATAGATATGAGGTTAACATCAAGGTCACGAGTAGTTGAACTAAAGAGCCTATTATGCTCGATATATTTCTTTATACTTCTCCTCCACCTGAGCATGTTTCACCCTCGCAGCAGCAAGATCTTCTGTTTTGGAGTTCAAGGCTGCCTCTAAGTTGGTCAATCTTTCAGCGGAGGCAGCCTCGCGATCGGTGTCAGGAAGAACGACATTATGGACTTCAGCCCATTTGGCCCTGGCTTTGTCAAATTTGACCCTCAGCAGGCCAAACTCTTGACTAAAGTTTACCATCTCTTGCCCACGTTGCTGAAAACGAGTCTCTAATACAATAGCCTCAGCAAATTTGACTTCCAATTCTAAGAAGCGAGCGGCAATTTGCTCCCGCTCGGCCAAAAGCTGATCCCCTACGGAGGTAAGTTCTTCCTTTTTCCGAATCAACCTTTGGAGGCCTTCGGAAGAAAGAAATTTTGCTGACAAATCAAGAAAGGCAAAATCATGATATTTTTAGGAAAAAATAAGAAGAAATAACAAAGGTAAAGAATGTATCGCTAAGGTGTTGTGCATGGCATTTTTCAACATGCACTCTCCCGAGAGAGCTTGTATCTTTTCCAAATCTTTCTCTGAAGCAAAAAGGCCTGATATAATTAGAAAGTTCCACCGGCCGGGATAGCAATTTGCATTTAGTGGAGACCGACAGAGTAACGTTCCTCCTCCTTTGCAGATCTTTAGAGGAGGCAACATAATTTTGCCCCAAATTCCTATGAACTAGGGACTGGGGGAGAGGAATATCTTCTTCTCAGACAAATGCGGTCGGTGGAGATGATGTAGCAATTGCTGATTGAAGAGTTGGTGAAGAAGGAGATGAAGCTGATGGAAATGAAGGGTAAGAAGCAGCCACGACAAACACAGTGCTCGTTGTTGGTTGCTCGCCAACCGAAGACAACAGTTACCCAGTACTCAGCCCTGCTATACCGGACACAACGACTGGGACACTGGAACGGGAGTTGGCATTTTCTAGCATCTCAAACACCTCCCAAAGTGCTAAGACATTGTCCACGATTGGTGTAACTAAAATATATTGAGCATTTTGTTGAGTTGATGCAGATCGTTGCCTTCTATACAGAGTACCTTCCCCATCACTGGCTTCTCCATCATTGTCGATCATCACAGTGTCTATGACCGGCCCGGAAGAAGGGCTAGTCACCACGATTTCCGGAGATGACTCAGGGGAAACATTCTTTGCCCTATTATTCTTTTCCCCGGCCGGAGGAAAGTCTTCTTTTCAGTTGCTTGTCCTCCTTCCTAGGACTCCGTGAAGAAACACTTGTACCCGAAGCAGGCTCGAAGACACCTGTTTGAGTAAGCGCCTCCTGAAGTAGCCTCGCCGTGTCAGCAGGATCAGCCAAAACGTCATTCTCGAGGATGAGAACCGAGCCCGCAGGTAGACCTGATATTTGGCAATCAAAACAGTAACGTCCATGGTATTTGGACAAAAGAAAAAAGAGAATGCAAAACTTGCATAAACGATGAAACGAAAGAAAGTCTCAAAAAATACTTGAGAAAAAAGATGTCTTTATTTAGAATAATGTTCCAAAGTGGCACAAATACAAAAGTTGGAGAAAAAGAATAGCTAGACTACTCCATCTCCGGAACCCCGAGGAAGAGAAGTGTCCGCGCCCCCAGGGGAAGTGGGTAGATACGCTGATGGCCCAACATTTTGGCCTTCATTAGTTTGGCCTTTGTTACATCCCGTAATTTCATATTAAAATTAGTCGTAGTAATCCATATGAACTAGGAGGGATTAAGACCCTTCATTTCTCTCTTTCTCGACATGTTCCTTTCTTCTTTATTTTCTTATATTTCTCTATACTGGCTACCTTACAAATTATACTTCTGCGGATCAATACATGTGTAAGGAGCCTTATGTATAAAGAGAAAATGTTAAATTTTGGATCTACTCTTTTTGAAATAAGAATTTCAGTGTTCTGTTTTTGTATGTGTAATGATAACAGTCAGTTACTGATTTTGATGTTCTATTTGTATATAAACACTGCATCTTTAATAATTTTATGTAAACTTTTTAAAAAATATTTCACTTCTCGATTCAACTTTTGTAAAACTCTCTTGGATTTCTTCTAATTTTGCTTGCGTATCGACTTGGTGCACGCTGAGGTATGATGTTTCTAATCTTTTTTTTAGTTCTACCCCTCAATATTTCCGTCCTGACATTTTCAATTTTGTGAAGGCAGTTGTCAAGGAAAAAAATGTGATTTCTTTTATACTTGATTCATGATTGAATAGATGTGTGCCATTTATTAAATTGTGAAAGCGATTGTCAAGGATACTGAATTATGACGCTTTAAGTGGTCAGAGGCACCATAGAAACTTATGTGACACGTTTAATTGCTTTTAGTTCTCATTTACGGTTCACAACTGAATTTACCTATGATTTTCTCACTCTAGATTAACATCACTTGAATTTTGATTGTGATTTTTCTCGAGTATATCTGTTTTTGGTACACGCATTAGGTTATTTTGAAATGTGTGTCATTTGTTTGCATATCGTTCAATTGCATTTTGATACCGTTATATACATTGTGTATGGTATTTTGAGTGGAATATTTTTGTAAAAAGTTTGAAAAATATGATTTTATATAGTTATTAATATTACTACTTTCGAATATACTTTAAATTATACACATAATATGAGAAAGTGTATAAAGGAGATTTTCTTTATTGTAAAGTGTGGGACTTTACTGGGTAGTTGTTGTTGTTGTTGTTGTAAATACATAAAGTATTTTCTCACAAGAAAAGAAGGTTATGTTTTTACCATTTCAAGAATTAAGCATACGGAAATTTGTACTCTTTATATGAGATTAGGATAATTAGAAGTTGAGAAAATATATGTATTTTTACATGAATGTTTTAATAAAATAATAGTGTGTGTATTAATTTAATATGGTACCCCATGACCATGATAGTAAGTTATATAAAGTGTGTTAAAAGTGAGTAATATTTTAAGTAAGTTGAGATAATCCTTAATTATGTGAATTATTGGGTAATGGGGGAATTAACTAGTTAATTAATAATTAGTGGTTGAGTCATTAAAGTCTTTGGATAAGGGTAAGGAGCCAAAACATGGCAGCACAACAAGAGTTCATCAAAGCCAAAGTGTGACTTATTTCATGGAATTATGTGGCAAATAGATGAGAGTCTAGAGCTTCTACAGGAAATTTTTATCAGTGCTAGCAACCAACGTGAGACCATTCTTGACATTCAAAATAAGTTATTTACTTCAACTCTGCAACAATTTCAAAGCAATAGAGCAAGGAAATCAAACTCATCAACAAACTGTCGTACATGGTCAAAACCATAGAAACAAAGATCCAATTATTCTATTAGGAGTTTCTGTTGTGTCTTAAAGGGGTTTGAAGTGGGGATTGACAGGAAATGGATAATGGGTTTCTATCTTTTGCTATTCCCTGAATGATGCCTTAAATTTTATGGGCCATAATGCAAAAACTTAATTTTTGTGTAGAACTTGATTCAGTTTGCAGCCGAAATAGGACTATATACTAACACACAAAAGTCTGAGTTTGTAGAGATGTCAGATTTTTCACGGTGTAATTCTTTTCAAAAGTATCATACGAATTTTTCTCTATTCCAGGTATGTTAAGGTCATCCCTTCTTTCTTTTGGCGTGATCCAAATTATACAGAAGAAACGAGCAAATGCATAGTTTCCATAAATTACTATATTCATAGAAATACTAGGGGTGCCTATATTCTTGATTCCCCATGTGAATTATTATTATATCTTCTGTTCATGGGTCCCAGAAAAATACGTATTTGATAATGTTCATCCGAAAGGCATATTGATTTTTATGGCTTTATGAGAAAATCTTATTAACATATTTCTTATGCATTTCATGCATTTATACATGTGCATTGACCCATGACTCATACGGCTTTATATACGCGTATACATGTATGTATATATATGTATATGAGATATGGGAAAGGTTATCGCGTTATATACGCACCACCACCTGATCAGCTGGTATATGATGATGATGTTGCCCACAGTGGCTGAAATATGATTCAAACAGCATTATATACGCATATCTATGTATGTATATTCAAACGGCATTATATACGCATATATATGTATGTATATATATGTATATGGGATATGGGAAAGGTTATGGCGTTATATACGCACCACCACCTGATCAACTGGTATACGTTAATGATTTGCCTACAGTGGCCGAGATGATATGATGGGATGCCCTCATAGGCTTGATGATGTTATGTACTTAAAGACCTATGTATTACATGACATTTATATGAATATGCATGCCATTATAAATATTTCATGATTTACAGAGTTACCCCGACTTACAGGTTGAGTCATTTACTCCATGTTTCTTCCATGTCCTTTATATACTTATTACATGCCTTACATACTCGGTACATTATTTGTACTGACGTCCTTTTGCTGGGGACGCTGCATCCATGTCTGCAGGTATAGATAATCAGTTTGACGTGCCCTCATAGTAGACGAGATTGGCATTCAGTGAAGGATCGGTAAGACTACACCTCATTTGGAGTGAAACCAAGTGTATGAGTCATCGTGTCAGAGTTTTACTACAGACTTATGGGTAGGCCGGTACCCTGTCCCATTTGATGTCAGTAAATCTTAGAGGCTTTGTAGACAGATGTTCAGTTTGTACAGTATGTTAGAGGCCTTAACGGGCCATATGTATTCATGTTTATGAACGGTAGTTTATTGATACAGGGTTGCCCACTTACAAGTACACATTATGAGTTCTGGCCATGTTGGCCCATGATAGTCACAAAGAAAATAAATCAGCTACAGAGTGGTTCGCTCGGGCCAATGTGGCACCGGGTGCCAGCCACGCCTCCCCATGTTCGGGGCGTGACAGCCTTCAACATCTTTGCCTTCCATTTCTTTTTCATTTCTCGAAGTTTCAGAACCGAAACGAGAAGAACCAGAAGCATCAGGCTTTATCGGGAGACCACTTTTAGAAGCTAAAATCAAGCTCACAGGCCTTAGCAGTTTCAACATCAAAGTCCATTATACCATCTTTGGCCTCTTTCAAGGTTTTTCTCCTCATGCTATACATAACATTAGTTTTCTCAACAATGAGGGAAGCCGCTTGGTGCTTAAGTTCTTTATTCAGTTGGGTTACCTCGACAAAAAGGTTTTCCCCGGCGGATCTAACAGATCTGAGGCTAACGTCAAGGTCACAGACAGTTGAACTAAAGAGCTTATTATGCTCGATATTCTTCTTATACTTTTCCTTTGGTTGAGCAAGTTTCAACCCCGCAGAAGCATGCTCTTCACTTTTGGGGCTCAAGGCTGCCTCTAAGTTGGTCAATCTTTCAGCGGAGGCAGCTTCGCGGTCGGTTGCAGCAAGAACGCCATTATGGACTTCTGCACATTTGGCCTTGGTTTCGTCAAATTTGACCCTCAGCGGGCCAATCTCTTGAATAAGGGTTACCACTTCTTGCTCGTTTGCTGCAAACGAGTCACCAATACAACGGCCTCAACAACTTTGGCTTCCAATTCTGAGAGGCGAGCGACAGTTTGCTCCTGCTCGGCCAATAGCTGATCCCGTGTGGAGGCCATCTCTTCCTTTTTCCGAATCAACCTTTGGAGGCCATCAGATGTAAAAAAGTTGGCCTACAAATCAAGAAAGGAAAACTTAGGATATATTTAGGCAAAAATAAGAATAATTAACAAAAGGAAGTAAAAAATGTATCGCTACGGCGTTGTGCATGGCGGTTTTCAACAAGCACTCTCCCGAGAGAGCCTGTATCATTTCTTAATCTTTCTATGAATCCAAAGGCTTCAGATAATTAGCAATTTCCATCGGCGAGGATGGAAATTTGCATCCGGTGGAGACTAAGAGAGTAATGTTCCTCCTCCTTTGCGTATCTTCAGAGGGGCAACATAATTTTGCCCCAAATTCCCATGAACTAGGGATTGGAGGAAAGGAGCATCCTCTTCTCAAATAGATGCGACCGATGGAGTTGATGTAGCAGGTGTTGATGGAAGAGTTAGTGAAGAAGGAGATAAAGCTAATGGCGATGAAGGGTGATAGTTGACCATTGCTCGCCAACCGAAAACAGGATGGACCCGGTACTCAGAACTCTAATACCAGACACAATGACTGGGACCCATAAATGGGAGTTGGAATTTTTTACCATCTGAAACTCGCCCAAAGTTCCAAGACATCGTCCTCGGTTGTTGTAACTAACTCAACAGGTTAAGCATTCTATTGAGTTGATGAGGATCGTCGCCTTTTATGTAGAAAAGCTTCCTCCTCACTAGCTTCTCCATCATCGTTGATCATCAGGGTGTCTATGACCGTCCCGGGAGGAGGGCTATTCACCACGACTTCTGGAGACAACTCAGGGGCAACAGTATTTGCCCTCTATTCTTTTCCTCGGCCGTGGAGGAACATCTTCTTTTTGGTTACTTGTCCTCTGACTGGGGACGCTGTGAAGAAGAACTTGTACCCGAAGTATGCCCGAAGACACTTGTTCGAGTAAGCGCATGCTGAAGCAACCTCGCCGTGTCAAAAGGATCAGCTAAAATGTCCTCCTCGGGGACAATAATTGAGCCTGCAGGTAGACATGATTTCAGAAAAAAGGGAGAAGGGATCGTTCAATTTCCTTGCGTAAAAGCAAAAATGACACAAGTTTAAGTTACCATGATTTTTGGCCTTCCACCCGTATTTGAGGGCCAGTTCTTTCCATGTGCGGGTTTCGGGCTCCTCTCTCGTCTCTTGGCACAAATGGTGAAGGCAGGCAATCATGTTCCACATAGAAGGACTTACTTGTGCCAAACACACCTAGTAGCGGAGGCAGAACTTCGATATAACAGAGTCAAGTTCTCCACTTAAAGAAAAAACACCCAAAGTAAAGGATACGTGTAAAAGTATGTAACAAGACTTCTAGGGATTATGGTGCCCACTGTTGGAGGAGCAACGTCCTCGACTTTACTCTTGCTCTTTGAAGAGCTGGTATTCTTTGAAGAAGAAGCCATTATATGTTATGGATGATGGAAAAGCTTTTTCATTTGAAAAAAGTTAAAGAAAGGTTTAAGAACAGTAAAGAGAGTTTGGTGAGTTATGGAGTATGAGTGAAGAAGGTTGATGCGTATAAGTAAAGGTTTAGACGGCTAAATTCGTGGCCATGATTATTTTGATAACTGGCAAACGCTATGCTGAATTGTGGGATGACGCGTGTTCGGGGCATTAATTGCGGAGAGACGTGCGTCTAATCAACCGTCAGATGCTTTTAAGAAGGAATCATAATAGTTCCCGCCAAAAGAGTGTTTCTACCAACTTCCTGGTGACACAAAGTTATGTCATCAGAAAGCATGGGCCTATTTGTATACAGTAAAATACACTATGCTAAGTGGCCTCTTAAGAGAGTGACACGTGGAACTTAAGGTGGGAGATAGTTACAAACCGAAGGTAATTATATCGTTTGTCACCGGAAAGAATGACACTTATAAAAATGCAACAAATACCCCGACTAGTTGCATTTAATGCAGAATATTCTACTACATTTAGTGCACTGCCAATCATGAAATTTCTAAATTCTACTACATTTAAATTTAAGCGTTAAATCATGTTGAATTATTGAAATTAAAGAACAAGTTGTTTCTGGGCAGAATTTTATTCATAACTTCATACAACAATGTCTGAAGTTCAGCCATATATATGCATGAATTTCATGCAAAAAAGCCTAAAATTCAGCCATATACGCCTGAACTTTCGGTAAAAAAGTCGTAAGTTTTCTTGCTTTCAAATTATCTGAAATCAAACTTTAGCAGCCAAACATGAAGCTAGAGTATTTGTACTTCAGCCTGTGCATCTGAAGTTGACTTAAAGTGGTTAAACTTGCAAAAATTTAGGAACCCCGACTATGACTTAAATAGATGTCTTGAAATCGGCTGTGTGCAATTCCACCATGAGAAAGTGAGGCCCAAATAATTTTCATATTATTTATTCATCACACGCAAAGTCGATCTATAATTCTTCGAGGCTATATTGATGATATTGTGATTATGTGTAATGAATGTCAAAAGCTAACAACAAGACCATCCATTTAAAAGAATCCAAGAGTGGAGGAGAAGATTGAATGGTAACCCTAGAAATAAAAATCCGGTTTCACTAGTCATTCTCCTAATTAAGCTTCTTCTAAACCTCCAAAATAATTAAAAGCAAAAATAAGCACGGAAAACAATATGGAAACGTTGTTTCCTACATCCTCAACCTTAACGTATTAAAATAATACTTCCTCCAATGACCGATTCAAAGTTTGAATATGAATTGATTTATATTTTGGTCTTATTTTGGGCATCAATTACTTATACATTTTAATACAGACTTTGTCATATTCAAACAATAATAAAATGTCCTAATAATTAGAGATGTTTAAAAATGTCTGTAAATCAAAGGCAAAGAACAAAAAAAAAACTTCAACTCTTCCTTACAAACAAACTCTTCAATACCAAGTAAATTGTAAGAAACATTAACCATATTTTAAATATAAGATTGTCTGTTAATATTATAATAATGGATATAATGTAACAACCCATAAATTCGGATTAGTTGTGGACGCGTTAAATGTATATTGATGTGACCTTTTAGGCATGTGAAGTCCTATGTGGATGAATGTGTGGAAACAATTATTTTAAAATCAAGACCGAGAGTGAGGTGCATAAAATTCTATAGAATCGATTAAGTTTATGGGAGGTACGTCTTATAGACTTAGTCAGTGCAAGGCTATAAAAGCTTAGTGCCATAGACAGTGCAAGGCCATAAAAATTCAGTGCCACAGAAAGTGCAAAGCACTGTCCAGGGCATCAACATCAGTGCCCCAGACAGTTTAAGGCATTGTCCAGGGCATCATCCTCAGCGCCCCAGACAGTGCAAGGCAATTTAATTTTCGCGCCTTTGATGGCGCCTTGCACAGTTATTATGGCGCCCCTGACGATGCCTCACGCCAACGATGCTTATCCAAGATATTTTTATTTTCCTCCTCAATTTTGGATGTGTTCACTTATTTAAAAGCATACCTCGTTCCCCCACACCCCAAACACAAAAACCTACTCTAGAAGGAAAACTCTCAAAGAACCAAACTTCTCTAAGGTCCCTCCATTATCCAAGGTAAGTTCTGAAGATGATTCTAAATTAATTTCAATTCTTCAACACCTTATTAACATGGGTAAATCCTTCCACTCATTAGATATTCAGTCGAGAGACCATTGTTGAGATAGGAAACCCTAGAACTCGAATGCAAGAGGAGTGAACTTCGAAAAGGTAATGCTTCTACTCCCTAATCATTTATAACTATGAATTGATAAGTTTTTGGGAGAATAGTAAATGGGTTCGTTAAAGAGAACCATAGGAACTATGCTAGGGTTTTGGATTGTTGACTAATGATTGTTGTAAATATTTGGGTGATGAGAAATGGTGTTAGTTACATCAATTTGGGATTGTAGAATCACCTATAAGTAGTAGCATGAGAACTTGGTGAAGAAAATACCAATTACTAAGGGCTGTGAGGCTTTACGCCCAAAGGGTGTTTGATAGAATTCCTAAGTGACTAAAACATGAGAATTAGTGCTAAAAATGGTTCATCTTGATATATATTGACGTAGATTATTGTTAAAGGAGGCGATGAAACATTGTGATATGATTAAAAGGGCCAGAGCTAAGGTATGTAAGGCTAACTCTCTATGTTTGAAAATGTTAATAAGTCTCCATATAGTACATTTCCTTTACGACGTTACTAATTGCCTCAGAAATATAGTTAAGCCTAGTTCCCTGAAAAGTTGTAGAACTTCTATTTTCTAGTTTCATATCTCGTTCCTGACTTTCATTCTGAACGTTGTGAGCTCAGTTTGTATTCAATATAGACTTGGGTTTGATGTCCCCGAGTCTCAATATAGCTTACTCAGCATGTCATAAACAGTTGAAGTTTCAGTGTTCTTAATCAGTTCAAGAATACATGTCTCAATCTAGTACTATTCAATATTCCCGTATCATGTAACTCAATATGATTCAGTATTTCAGCATCACATATTGCATTATGATTTTCAGTTCCAGAAACTAAATCCCTAAATGTTGAACACCTGTATTTGGGCCTGAGGCTGTAGTATATATGCTTTATGTATATTTGGGCCTGAGGCTGTAGTTTATGCTTTATGCTTATTTGGGCCTGAGGTCGTAGTTTATTCTTTATGCATTTTTTGGCGTGAGGCAGTAGTTATGTATACGTATACTTGGGCCTGAGGTTGTAGCTTTTGCACATATATATTGGGCCTGAGGTCGTAGTTAAACAGGTTGTTCATCATTCAGACGAGGGAGTATTCATATCCTTACTTCCTATGTTCAGTTCAGTTATCAGTTATCATTTCAATTATCAGTTATCAGTTATTATTTCAGTTTCAGTTTCAATAGTTACCATTTCGGTTATCAATTATCAATTCTTAGTTATCATCTTAGTTTTAGTTTCACTATTTATAATTCTTTCTTTCAATTGCTTTACATACTAGTGCAATTCAAATGTACTGACGTCCCTTTTGTCCAGGGCCTGCATCTCATGATGCAGGAAATGATTTACAGGTTGACGATTCAGAGTGCTAGGATTCTCACACCAGCTATTTGGTGAGCCCCGGTTCTTTCAGGGTATTATCATTATCTTATAATTTTCAATATTTTTCAAACAGTCAGTGTTTTCAGTACTTTATTAGAGGCTTCATAGACCAGAGTAACAGTTAGATAGAGTCACAAGCTTTTCATGTTAAGCAATGTTGACTGTAGATATGTTTCAAATTTGTATTAATGTTTCCATACTTTGATTTATATCATTCAAGATTTCAGTATATCAGCATGTGTTAGTTTAGGCATTCAGTATGTTATGATATCACATGTTGATTCAGACTGCCAGTTGTTTCGCTCTGTCACAGGTAGTCAGGAACCGAGTGCCGTGTTACGTCCAGGCCCAGGTTCGGGGCATAAAAAATCTTGGTATCAGAGCACTAGGTTCAAGAGTCCTAAGGAGTCTATGAAGCTGTGTCCAATGGAGTTTCCTTTATATGAGTGTGCCGGCCACTCATATAAACGTTTAACTACCAAGACATTTAGGATTGTCTCATTTCGTTCTTCGCTAGATCGTGCCATGAAGCTTAGAGCATTAGGTAATTTTCTCTTACTATCGAATTCCATACCTATCGAATGCCCAAGCGACAGGGAAGAAAAACCCAAGGTTTTATGCTTATCAGTTTACCTCAGCTACCAGTTATGCAGTCTTTCAGTTAGAAGGTATATGGTTATTTAGTATGCCAGTATTCAGTTACCAAATCTCCAATTTTCAGTGTATCCAAGTTTTGGTGACTTGTGAGTATATAGTGATGCCTACAGGTGCTAAAAGAAAATGTAAGTAACAGTGATTATAGCGAAAGCTTTGAATGTTTTAGGTCTGGATTAAGACCCAAGACTCACCAGATGGTGCAGGAAGTGATTTATCAGATGATGGTATACTCTGAAGGATACGTTTGTGCATGGTAATATATTCGTATGTGTTTTACCTCCCAAAACAACTTCATTTAATTCTTGGAAATGAAGCTACATATTGGGGGATGATAGTTTAGATGTCAGACCCCATATTGTAATAGGTTAAGAATTTAATCGTAGCAGGCATAGAATTGATCACTATAGTTTTGAACATAAAGCAGCCTAAGGGCAAAACCTAGGATTCAGAAATGTTTGTTATTTCCAAAGATGTGTTTTTCATACGACTCATGCATGAGGCTAAAAAGATATGATGTATGAAATGAGAACCAAGAGCGGTCGATATTGAATTTTAGGGAATGACTTAAGTTGTTAATATTTATTCAAATAAGAAGTAGAAAGTACCATGTTAGTAAGTTACTATATGAAGCAACTATTATTGTGAGATAAATGATATGACAGTTTCCCCTTAGGTTATGTGACTAAATGTTTATAGTCTTATATGATTTTGAAGTGTATAGAAAATTTGGGTTTAAATATTTCGATTTTGTTTAAGCCAAATGAAATTTCCCTAAGTGTGATTCATGTACATAGTTCAAAAAGATAGTGTGCAACCATAGAATAGGGCCGGATGATGAGAGAAGTTAGGAATAACCTTATGCTTTACTTTAGTTGTTCAAAGCAGAACAACAAAATGTGATGCTAGCAGGTGGTTAGTAAAACAATAGTAAGTAAGTTTCTAGTAGATACAGTAAATTAGCAATTTCGGCAGAGCTAGTAGAGGTACAATTTGATTTACTTAGCTAGGTTAACACTAGTGAGTAGGTAATAGTTTGAAACACCGAATGCATGTTAGAGCCCAAAGTGTTTAAGTTTGAACTCGAAGTACAGTGACAGAGACGAAAAATCAACTAGGCAGTAAGAGAGCAAAACACATGAGAATAGCCTTTGAGAGTTATCGGAAAGGGGTTCCCCCAAAATTATTAGTGTGAGCAGAGTTGTATTATTAAGATTGTTCATGATAGTTGTGAATACGTCAGATTTTCGTTTATGTAAGCAATTTAGTTTTTCCTAGTTAGAAAGATTTCTCAGAAGTAATTCGGAATATGAGTCGTCATTGATGTTAAGTGCGAAGAATTGCAGAAAATAAGGAAATTTGTTTGGATCCCAACAAAAGAGAAGGATCTGCAAGTACAAGACCATAACGTTTGGTCTAAGGGGTGATTAAGAAATTGTTAGTAAGTCTAGTTGGAGATTTTAACCCAAAAAAGTTAGCATGGTATTCAGAAAAGAAAAAACAAAGATAATTCAGTATGGGAAGTATAGCTCATGATTGAGGTAGACAAGAGAAATCTGGTGAAAGACATTCACCGCTTAGCCAAGGTAGGAGTTCTACTTTTGGACAGCAAAGATTGCGGAGTTCTTGTCCAGAACAGGACTTGCTCCTCCTTATTAGCCGAAGTGAAGGAAAACAGTTTGATGATCCCTACTTGGTGTAGTTGAAAGAGAGGATTCACAGGCATAAGACAATGGATTTTGAATGAGGTGGAGATGATGGTACTTTGAGGTACCAAGATAGATTGTGTGTTCCAACCATAGATAGACTTAGCGAGGGAGGAACAAGTTAGAAACCCATAATTCCAGGTACTCTATCCACCTCCCAAATGTATCATGATCAGATATATTGGTGAAACAACATGAAAAAAAATATCGCAGACTTTGTGGCCAAGTGTCTGGATTGTCAGCAAGTGAAAGTCGAGCAGCACAAATCCTAGTGTTTTACCATAGAATATACATATCCTTTAGTGGAGATGGTAAATATGGACCTTATAATAGGATTATCTCGCTTATTTAAAAAGCATGGTTTGTATGGGCGTAGATCGCCAATTGGTTAGTTTGAAATTGGCGAAGCAGAGTTATGGGGACCAGATTTGGTCAATCAGTATATGTAGAAGTTCAAGTTGATTCAAGAGAATTTGAAGACAGCTCAGAGTCGCCAAAGGACTTATTCAAACATGCAACATAGAGGCCTAGAGTTTCAGGTTGATAATTAGGTGTTTCTTAAAGTTTCACCTATGAAAGGTGTTATAAGATTTGGGAAGAAAGGAAAGCTAAGCCCCAGATACATCGGGCCATATAAGATCCTATGAAGGATTGGGAAACTAGCTTATGAGTTAGAGTTTCCTCCAGAATTGGTGGTTGTACACCAAGTATCTCACGTATTATGTTATAACATTCAAGTTTCCAGTATTCAAATATCATGTCATGACATTTATATTTCCAATATTTAGATCTCATGTTAGAACATTCAAGTCAGTTCGGTACTCAAATACTCATGTTAGTCCAGTAGTAAGATATTCATGCCATCTAAGTACTCAAATATTGATGTCAATTCAGTGATCATATATTCACGTCAGCTCAGTACTCGGATATTCGTGCCATTTCAGTATTCATATATCCACGTTAGTCCAAAATTCACGTATATAGACAAGTATTCATGTATATGTTTCATGTTATGCGTATTACGATGCCCTATGAAGCTAGCGTTATGATTTGTTAGTTGGAAGATGTTTTGGAGAAATATCGAAGTTAGCTATCCTTTTCATTCAAAACTTATATTATCCATGTCTTTCAGTATCTCAGTACATCAGTAATCGTGTATCCATTTAGTTTAGTACGCATGTGTTCGTGATAGTACAATGTTCAGATGTTTCCATCATTCCTGTTTAGGGTCTAGAGGAAGCCGTAGTTACTATCAAGACAATCATTCGAGGATAAATGATCCAAGGGGGAGATAATGTAACACCCCATAAATCCAGATTAGTTGTGGATGCGTTAAATGAGTATTAATGCGACCTTTTAGGCATGTGAAGTCTTATGGGGAATAGTACAATTGTTTTAAAATCAAGACCGAGGGTGAGGTGCATAAAATTCAATAGAATCAATTAAGTTTATGAGAGGTACATCATATGTACTTAGTCAGTGCAAGGACATAAAAACTCAGTGCCATAGATAGTGCAAGGCCATAAAAACTCAATGCCACATACAGCACAAGGCATTGTCTAGGGCATCAACCTCGGTGGCCTATAGAGTGCAAGGCACTGTCCAGGGCATCATCCTCAGTGCCCCAGACATTGCAAGGCACTGTAATTTTGGCGCCTGTGATGGCGCCTTGCACATTTATTTTGGTGCCCTTGACGATGCCTCTTGCTAGCGATGCTAATCCGAGCTATTTTTATTTTCCTCCTCAATTTTGGGATGTTTTCACTTATTTAAGAGTCTAACTCGTTCCCCCACACCCAAACACAAAAACCTACTCTAGAAAGGAAAGCTCTCAAGAACCAAACTTCCCTAAGGTCCCTCCATCATCCAAGCTAAGTTCTAAAGATGATTCTAAGTTAATTTTAATTCTTCAACACCTTATTAACATGGGTAAATCCTTCCACCCATTAGATATTCAGTCGAGACACCACTATTGAAAAAGGAAACCCTAGAACTCGAATTCAAGAGGAGTGAACTTCGAAAAGGTAATGCTTCTACTCCCTAATCATTTATAACTATGAATTGATAAGTTTTTGGGAGAACAGTAAATGGGTTCGTTAAAGAGAACCGTAGGAACTATGCTAGGGTTTTGGATTGTTCACTTATGATTGTTGTAAACATTTGGGTGATGAGAAATGGTGTTAGTTACATCTATTTGGGATTGTAGAATCACCTATAAGTAGTAGAATGAGAACTTGGTGAAGAAAATACCAATTACTAAGGATTGTGAGGCTTTACACCCAAAGGGTGTTTGATAGAATTCCTAATTGACTAAAACATGAGAATTAGTGCTAATATTGGTTCATCTTGATATATATTGGCATATAATATCATTAAAGGAGGCGATGAAACATTGTGATATGATTAAAAGGGCCAGGCTAAGGTATGTGCGGCTAACTCTCTATGTTTGGGAATATTAATAAGTCTCCCTATAGTACAATTCCTTTACGACGTTACTAATTACCTCAGAAATATAGTTAAACCTAGTTCCCTGAAAAGTTGCAGAACTTTTATTCTCTAGCTTCATATCTCGTTCATGACTTTCATTCTGAATGTAGTGAGCTCAGTTTGTATTCAATATAGACTTGGGTTTGATGTCCCCGAGTCTCAGTATAGCTTACTCAGCATGTCATAAATAGTTGAAGTTTCAGTGTTCTTAATTAGTTCAAGAATACATGTCTCAATCTAGTCCTATTCAATATTCCCGTATCTTGTAACTCAATATGATTCAGTATTTCAGCATCACATATTGCAGTATGATTTTCAGTTCTAGAAAATAAATCCCTGAATGTGGAACACTTGTATTTGGGCCTTTGGCCGTAATTTATATGCTTTATGCATATTTGGGCATGAGACCGTAGTTTATGTTTTATGCATGTTTGGGCTTGAGGCCGTAGTTGATGCTTTATGCATTTTTGGGCCTGGGGCTGTAGTTATGTTTACATATACTTGGGCCTTAGGGCATAGCTTGTGCATATATATATTGGGCTCGAGGCCGTAGTTAAACAGGTTGTTCATCATTCAGAAGAGGGAGTATTCATTTCCTTACTTCGTGTGTTCAATTCAGTTATCATTTGTCATTTCAGTTATTAGTTATCAGTTATCAGTTAAGTTATCAATTATCTATTATTATTTCAGTTTCAGTTTCAATAGTTATCATTTCAGTTATCAATTATCAATTATCAATTCTCAGTTAGCAACTTAGTTTCAGTTTCACCATTTGTAATTCTTTCAGTTGCTTTACATACCAGTGCAATTCAAATGTACTGATGTCCCTTTTTCCCGAGGTCTGCATCTCGCGATGCAGGTAATGATTTACAGGTTGATGATTTAGGGCACTAGGATTCTCGTACCAGCTATTTGGTGAGCCCCAGTTCTTTCGAGGCATTATCATTACCTTATAGTTTTTAGTATTTTTCAGACAAACAGTGTTTTCAATACTTCATTAGAGGCTTCATAGAATAGAGAAACAGTTAGACAGAGTCACAAGCTTTTCATGTTAAGCAATGTTGACTACAGATATGTTTCAGACTTGTATTAATGTTTCCACACTTTGATTTATATCATTCATGATTTCAGCATATCAGCATGTGTTAGTTTATCTTCCAAATTCAGTATGTTATGATATCACATGTCGATTCAGCCAGCTAGTTGTTTCGCTCGGTCACGTAGTCAGGCACCGAGTGCCGTGTTACGTCTAAGCCCAGGTTCGGAGCATGACATATAAGTACCTAAACCAAATTCTGCTTTGCTCCCTAATTGTATTGGTGGAAAAAAGATGTCACACGTGGAATATTAGAAGTTGACAAAGCATGACACATGGTACAATGGCCTAGTGACAACTGGTGTGCTCAATTAGTGAAATTAAGAATACAAGGAAGGTACGGAGGAAATACCCACGAGATAGTACAGAACAGAAGATCGAGCCTAAACAGCGGTTAAAGAAGAGGCATAAACGGAATGAATCAAGGTCAAAAAGAAGGAAAGATACTTGAACCAGAAATAAATAAAGAAAGGGAATCAGAATCGTTGTATGGAATTTATAGCTACGAATGTGTCAATTATGGTTATCAATGATAATGATCAATCAATACAATTAATGCTCATAATGAATTCGTCTTAAATAGGGAAAAAAACGTTATGATTGTGCACCCGAATATAAGGATAGAGAATTTCACTTGTAAGGACAAGTTCCAAGTACTTTTGAAATACACTTTACAACTTCTTGCTTTACCAAAGTTTTCTACCTTAATTTGTGGGATTGATTATCGTTTCATTCTTTATTTCTTTCTGTCAATTTACACTATTACTTTTGTTATTTTTCCAAATAGGTTGTTGAGAAAGTAAGATAAACTTGGTTATCAGTAACCTGAGTTCTTCAAAATATAGGCTTTGACTGAAAATTCTATTTTTGGTTTAAAAAATTGGTTCCGTAATCAGGAAATTGATAATCTTTTCACATTGCAAATTCTTCTTTCTCACAACAAACTATGTCAACTGGTAATGACAATAAACAACTAAACCCACAAGAGTGAACATCACCACACCACTCTCCAACAGGATCCCCTCGTCAGCCCCGTGAAGGATCACCTAACAGATCTACATCACACGCTAATGATCAACAAGGGGATGAACTGTCGAACAAGATGCTCTTCAAGAATTTGTTAGGGGGTTGCCTAACGCACCACAAACTCATCCACCAGTCAATACAGTGACTTTAGAAAACCCACATTCGAGGCTCGACAGTTCTGGTAGTGGAGGAATTCCCAATGAATCTCGCGATGGGAGGTCAGGTACACCAAATAACTCAGATTTACGGTTTGATACTAACCTTGTAGAAATAGTTGAAAGAGCAGAACGATCGCATAGAAAAAATACCTAGCGTACCTCCCGTGATAAAAGGAATAGATATTGATAAATATTCACAGCAGCCATGGAAGCCAAGTGCAACTCCTCTGCCAATTCTTAAAAAGTTTAAAATGCCTGATATTCCAAAATATGATGGAACAACCGACCCTCGAGATCACGTAACTGCGTTTACAACTGGCATGAAGGGAAATGACTTAATCAAGCAGGAAATCGAATCAGTTTTGGTTAAAAAGTTTGGTGAAACACTCACGAAAGGGACATTAACATGGTATTCTATTTTACCTGAAAACTCTATTGATTCTTTTGCTGAGCTTGCAGATTCATTCATAAAAGCATATTCGGGAGCTTAGAAGGTTGAAAAAAGGATGGAGGACATCCTTAAGGTAAAAAATGGAGACACAAAATTACTCAAGGAATTTGTGGATAGATTCCAACGGGATAGGATGATGCTACCACGAGTACCTGAAAATTGGGAAGCTATGGTATTCACGAGTAATTTAAACGAGAAAAGTTTAGAAGCTACGAGGAGACTGAAGGAAAGCTTGCGAGAGTTTCCTGCAATAACGTGGAATGATGTGTACAACAGGTAAAACACGAAGCTTCGAAAAGAAAAAGATACAGTTTCACAGCGAAGGGTTGATGAAAGAACGGGATCGAGACGTTCAGAATCCGAAAAAAGGTCTGGAAAAAATAGGTACGAACCTTACATGGGAGCTGTAGGACTACATTCACAGTCTAAACAGGAAAAACATATGATCTGAGTCCATATCAAGGAAAAAAGATGCAGGTTCGTCATCTAGATTCAGAAAAGAAGGGGATGCGTGAGGCAGTGATTCTAATAGACATGCTAGAATCGGAGATTACAACTTTAATGTTAGTACCTCTGAGTTAGTAGATGTTTTAAGAAGTATGAGAGATAAGGTGCGGTGTCCTAAAGAGAAGAGATTAAATCCGAGCAAACGAAATCCAGATTTTTGGTGCGAATTTCACAATGATCCTGGCCATAGAACAACAAATTGTAGGTTATTACAAGGCGAAGTTGAGTATTTGTTGAATCAGGGATATTTAACTGATTTGTTCAGTGAGAAAGGTAGGCAGTCATATATGAAGTATAAACAAGAACCTCTAAAACCTCCGTCTCCAAATAGTACATTCAATGTGATAAGTGGATGAGGTCAATGGTGTGACATATACAACTGCAAAAAAGACACCAAAAGTCACGGTCACTCATGGAAAGCGACTTCGCCAAGCTTTGGATGAAGACAATATACAATTTGATGATGCAGATGTGAATGGCTTGTTAATTCCTCACAATGATGCGCTGGTAATATCTTTACTTGTACACGATACTAACATTAAACAAGTTTTGATTGATCCAGGAAGCTCCATAAATATCATTCTTCTCAGGGTGGTGAATGAAATGCAAGCTAGCGACAAGGTGGTACTGATCACGCCCAACTATGCCTTATAAAAGGACAAAATGGTCATTATCAATATATTCCGGGTATCAAGCCCAGAGTCGAATCCCACAGGGAATTAACCTACCAATCACAGTTATCAGACACACTCAATTCCACATACTACACTTCCAAGATATTTTTTATATTTTAGACTTCAATACCACACAAGAAGATATGTTACTTTGTGTGGTACCCAATTTTCGAGTGTTGTCTCAGTAGAAGAATCTGGTTCTTCTTGGTGTTCCAACTACTACTGTTGCGGAATAATAAAAAGCAGTAAAGTAAAAACACAGAGATTTTTACGTGGAAAACACCTGGCTCAAAAGGTGAAAAAAACTACGACCTACTCCTCAGTAGGATTTGCTCAACTCTTCACTAAAAACTCTGAGCCAAACGGATTTACAAAATAAACTCTTTTGTAATCCTAAGGATTAACTCTAACCTTTTGTAGTAACTAGCCCCTAGCTAATTTCTACAAGCTTCAAGTTAACTCTAACTTGAACAATGCGTACCTATTACAATTGCTTCTATGAAAGCTGAAAAGATACAATATAAAAGCTCCGACTATAATCAACTAGACTCAATAAACAATCAGATGGAACTGGTTCGTCTAGTTGAAGTAGCCTTTGTATCGCATAGTAATTCTACTTGCAAAATATCTGGGAATTTTGCTTTCAGATCTTGATTCACTGCTGCACTTGTGCGTATGCGTTTTCAGCAGAAATACATCAAGTATTTATAGAGTCAGTCGTTGAGCTTGTCTTCCAATTCCAGTTCAACTCTACCTGGGTGAACCAATTCGAACCAAACTCAACTTCCTTTCTTTTGTTACTTTCCTTGCTGAATTCGACTTCAATTAATCAGATCAGTTTGCAACCTTTTCGCATTAGGAGAAAATCTCTTGGTACATTGATATTTCATATTCAAAACATCTCCTAAGCATATACGGTTCATGTGCCAGCTCGTCAGTTCACGATGTGTGCTCTGATGGACCTGGTTCAACTGGTCAGACATTTGTCAATCTTCAACACTATGCAGTGACTTGGGTCAATAATTTTTAATAACAAATGGTTATTTTTCTGCTAACTATTACTTTATGAAACTAGATTAACTAAGAGCTAACTGAGAATGGGTTGTAAACAATAATGAGAAGGATCTAAGGTTATGATTTCCCCTATTGATGGAATCTCCTCCTGCTATGTTTCATATAAATTCTCCTAATTGTCTCTATCGATCATGAGCACTATTCCTACCGTAAATCTCTCCCGAGTAATTACGAGCACTATTTTTACACACATAGTTCTTTTATTATACACTTTATAAGCTTTACTATGTGATGAATATCCCAAGAACCCTCATCACTTCTGGGTCAAATTTTCCTAGGGAATCTTTGCCATTATCGTGTACAAAACACTTGCCTCCAAAAGCCCTAAAGTGGGATATATTGGGCTTTCTCCCATTAAGTAATTCGTAGGGAGTTTTCTCTACTAGAGGTCTAGTCATGCATCTATTGATTATGTAGCAAGCAGTATTTATTGCTTCAGCCTAGAAGCTGTGAGGTAGTTTGCTAGATAGGAGCATGGTTCTTGCCATGTCTTCAAGAGTTCTATTTTTCCTTTCAACAACCCCATTTTGCTGTGGGGTTCTAGGAGCAGAAAAATTATGATTAACACCATGTTCATCATAGAACTCAGCAAACTTAATATTCTCAAATTCAGTACCATGNACAATTGATTTTGAGTTTTCTTGACAAATGAGGTGAACATATCAAATGTTTCATCCTTAGATTCTAGGAATAAGGTCCAAGTGAACCTTGAAATATCATCAAATCATCACATACCTCTTACCACCTCTACTTAAAGTTCTCATAGGACCGCATAGATCTATATGAACCAGTTCCAACGTCCTGGTGGTACTGACCATTTTCTTACTTTTGAAAGAGGACCTTACCTGCTTCCCCCTGGCACATGCCTCACAAACTTTGTCTTCCTTGAACTTAATGTTAGGAAGTCCTACCACTAAGTCCTTAGAGACTAGTTTTTTAAGCTGAGTTAGACTTGCATGACCAAGTCGTTTGTGCCACAGGAGGGGATCAATGTCAAACACACTTAGACAAGTGAGTTCATTTTTAGACAATGTGGACAAATCTATGACATAGATGTTATTCATTCTTTTTCCCTACAAAACAATCTTGTCAGTAAGAAGGTTAATCACAAAACATTTTGTGGAAGTAAAAGCAAAGTTACCTCGGTCACATAGTTGTGATACACTAATCAGACTGTATTTCAAGCCATCAATTAGATATACATGTTCAATAGATCGTGTATCATCCTTACCTACCTTACCAGCCCCAATGATTTCACCTTTCTTCTTGTTTCCAAAGGAGACACTTCCTCCTTTGAGACTTTGAAGTGAAAGGAACTATTCCATGTTCCCAGTCATATGCTTTGAGCAGCCACTATCCAAATACCAAATTTGGCTGCCTCCTCTCACTTGAACCTATAAAAGAATCAGGGGTTAGTTTTAAGAACCCAAACTAGTTTGGGTCCTTTTCTATGAGAGAATGGATGAATCAAATTTTTCCTGGCCCAATTGGTAGCCAGTATTTCCTTTTTACAAACCTCTCATTTTTTCGACTGACCTGTTCTTTTGCAGTACACTCATATTTGTAGTGCTCAGTCTTATCACAATGGGTGCAGATTTTATTCTCAAGGAGAGTGAGATACTTGCTTTTTGGATCCCACTTGGACAATTGACTTCCAAAGCCAATCTCTCTCCTGTTTCTACTATGATTCTGTTGAAGTTCGATCTAATACAAGTTCGATCTAATTCATGTTTGACTTTGTAAAGTTATTCATTAAGAGGTCTTATCTGTTCATCCTTGGTATACATCTTATCTTTTAGTGTTCCCACATTTTCTTCTAACATGATATGAGAATAATCAACAACCTTTTTACTGGATCCTAGCTTTAGTTTAAGTTTTCAGATTTTAGTTCTAGAATCTCAGTTTCAAGTGGATGAACCTGGTTCAACAAGTAGTGTTTTTCTTTTCAGATTCACTGACTCTAATTTCCAGGTTCATGCACTTTGCTTTTAGCATTGCACATTATTTAGATAGTTGATTCGTCTTTGGTTGTTTCCTCAGAATCATCTATGAAATCAAGTACCAACTTAGAGAGTTTTTCCTTATATAGGAACTTTACTTTATTTTTAAGATGGGAGATACTTACCTCTGGTTCTTCATGTGATTCCTCATCAGATTCTCCAATTGCCATGAACGCCTGATCTTCAGTCTGCCCATCTTCTGATTCCTCATCTGAACTTTCCCCCCAAGCAGCAACCATAGCCTTTGTTGTGGTTTTTCTTGGGTTTGACATGTTCCTTCTTCCTGTTTTTTCTTTCATATCTCTCCTTTTTCCATTCTACTTCCCACTGAGGACAGTTTTTGATGAGATGGTCAGTCTTACAATATTTATAGCATCCCTCGTTGGTTGGCCTTTCTAGAGCTTTTGCTTTGTTGTAGTTTCCTTCTCTAGAGATGCCCTTCTTCCTATGAGAAAGTTTCTAAATTCTTTGGTGATCATGGCCATATCATCATCCTCTAGATCTAATCCCTCAGTGATTCTTAGTGCTAGACTCCTCTCCTTCTTTGGACCATCCATCTTCATTGTATGCCTTCTCAGTTCATAGGCAGTGAGGTTTCAAATCAGCTCATCCAATCTCAGGGTTGCCATATTTTTGGATTCCTGGATAGCAGTGATTTTACTTTACCATGAAATAGGCAAGACCCTTGTTAGGAGACTCAACCCTGTCTTCTTCAAGAATGGCTCTTCCAAGAGACTTCAGTTCATTAGTCAAGGTTGTGAACCTTGTGTACATCTTTGGATAGTCTCTCCTTCTTTCATAGTGAAGTTTTCATACTGAGAGTGTAGTAGAGTACCTCTTGACATTTTTACCTAAGGTTTTCCTTCATGGGCTACTTGCAAAGTATCCCAGATCTCTTTGGAAGTGGTGCAGCTTTGGATTCTGCTGTACTCGTCTGGACCTAGTCCACACACCAGCCACCCTTTAGATCCTCAGCAGTACAATCAGCTCTTGTCTTTGGTATATCTATACCTTCAGCATTCTTCATCATGGTAGCTAGAGGACCATCATTGACTATGTCCCAGAGTTCATAGTCTTCTCCAATTATGTGATCCTTCATCCTATTTTCACCATGAGGTAGTACTGGCCATTGAAGAGTGGTGGCCTTGCAGTTGATTGACCTTCCCAATTTCCAGGTGGTGCACTCATCTTGATCTTATCCATGGTGTTAGCATTTCAAGGATAACCTGCTCCGATACCAATTGATGTTTTAGACTTCAATACCACACAAGAAGATAGGTTACTTTGTGTGGTACCCAATTTTTGAGTGTTGTCTCAGGAAGAACCGGGTTCTTATTAGTGTTCCAACTACTACTGTTGCGGAATAATAAAAAGTAGCAAAATAAAAAACAGAGATTTTTACGTGAAAAACACCTGGCAAAAAAGGTGAAAAAAACCACGACCTACTCCTCAGTAGGATTTGCTCAACTCTTCACTAAAAACTCTGAGCCAAACGGACTTACAAAATAAACTCTTTTGTAATACTAAGGATTAACTCTAACCCTTTGTAGTAACTAGCCCCTAGCTAATTTCTACAAGCTTCAAGTTAACTCTAACTTGAACAATGCGTACCTATTACAATTGCTTCTATGAAAGCTGAAAAGATACAACATAAAAGCTCCTACTACAATCAACTAGACTCAATAAATAATCAGATGGAACTGGTTCTTCTAGTTGAATTGTAGCCTTTGTATAATACAGTAATTCTGCTTGCAAAATATCTGGGAATTTTACTTTCAGATCTTGATTCACTTCTGCACTTGTGCGTATGTGTTTTCAGCAGAAATACATCAAGTATTTATAGAATCAGTCGTTGAGCTTGTCTTCCAATTCCAGTTCAACTCTACCTTGGTGAACCAATTCGAACCAAACTCAACTTCCTTTCATTTGTTACTTTCCTCTCTGAATTCGACTTCAATTAATCAGATCAGTTTGCATCCTTTTCGCATTAGGAGAAAATCTCTTGGTACATTGATATTTCATATTCAAAACATATCCTAAGCATATAGGGTTCATGTGCCAGCTCCAGTTCACGATGTGTGCTCTGATGGACCTGGTTCAACTGGTCAGACATTTGTCAATCTTCAAAACTATGTAGTGACTTGGGTCAACAATTTTTAATAACAATTGGTTGTTTCTACTAACTATTACTTTATGAAACTAGATTAACTAAGAGCTAACTGAGAATGGGTTGTAAACAATAATGAGAAGGATCTAAGGTTATGATTTCCCCTATTAATGGAATATCCTCCTGCTATGTTTCATATAAATTCTCCTAATTGTCTCTATCGATCATGAGCACTATTCCTACCGTAAATCTCTCCCAAGTAATTACGATAATTTACTAGACGTACTCTCCCGAGTTACGCTAGCTGGCTTTTATTACAGCTCACTTAGATGGCACCCAAGTTTTCGTTATCCCTAATCCCACCTTTAAACCCTAGGTTATTGATTCCTCACATACGTCGGGAGTGATGATGTTCAAAAACTACCTAAATATGCGCTCTCTCCCGAGTGATACGTACTAAATAGGCACAACTAATTTAGGATCCTTTCAATTAACTACAACAAGAACGTAATTGAAAAATTAGAGATTAAACTTGGAAAATCTATATTAACATAGCAAGAGTTTCATCCTTCAACAGGTTCCATCAAAACTTTCGACTAAATATTTAGCTACTCATAATAAAACAAGATAAAGCAATAAAATAATTCATGATTCTCAAAATAATGATAGAAGAAGAAGAATTAAAACTCTAATGGTGTCTTGATCTTTCTCCCACTTGTTCTTGCCTCCAAAATAAGTCTAAAACAAGCTTAACCTTGACTTAGGCGAGTTTGTTGAGTTCATATAGGGTTAGGATAAGTTTCCCACATTTTGCACTTAAGTCCTTAGGCTTTCCTGGCTATCTCCAGATCTCCCGCGTCCGCGAGCCAACCGCGATGTGACCGCGGTGGATTACGCCAATTCTATTTTTCTCCTTTGTCCAGCGCGTTCCAGCCGCGGTTCGACCCCGCTCGCGGTGGACTGTTGCCCAGTCTTTCTAGCCTTTTTTTGCTCGTTTTTATCTGGACTTTTCTCGTTTGGCCTCGTATCTACATATTTGACTCCAAAACACTCCATATTATCATCCAATTCTGAAGTAACTCCTGCAATGCACAAAAACCTTAATTAGAGCATTTTGTTATCATTTAGCATTTAAAACATCAATAAAACATGGTTAACTTAGAGCATAAATAGCATCTACATCGCATAATATAGGCTACTATCAAAACCCCACACTTAAACCATTGCTAGTCCTCTAACAACAAAACCATACTCTATAGGCCTAATCATCACAGGGTAACTTCCCCATTCCTCTTACCAAGAACAATTCAAACTGGTAGACTACCTCAACATAACATCCAAACCTCAAGAGTGGACTCTCTCTCTAGCCACGCAATGTCCCTAACCGGCTTTCCTACTCTCAGTCAAAGGTCCAAACTTACCTTCCTTTTACGAGTCAAGTGCCTACTCACCACAAAGAGACTTATATCATAGTTATGACGATTCACACACTGAGGAAGTCAAACAAGTAATATTTCGCTCACCCTCAGAAAGAAATTCTCATGCCACATAAAACACACCATAGGCTTGCTCCTTTAGTCGAGAATCAAGTACGACTTTATTTGGTTGTAATGTAGGCTGCGGGATATGTGAGATATATATGGATATAAGAGTGGCTACACCTCCCTACGCACTTTAATATATTTTTTCTTCACATTTAAGCCCATACTTTTGTCAAACCATTATTCCACCTTTTCATCATTGTGTTATATACCCTTTCACTTACTTAAGCACACTTTTTCAAAAGCCACTACCATTTGAGACTTCATTTTTTTCCCAGTCCCGGTGGCTTCTAGTATTCATTATCACACTGTGCACCTTTATCTATATTCTCTTAGTTCCACTCAAAATCCCAACCAACACCCCACACTTTAACTTTTCCATGTTCGTCACAACTCACGTGCTTCTAGGAGGAGATAGGGTTCAAAAGATAGTCAATTCAAAAATTGGATCAGGCTTGTAATGTAGTTGCCAAAGAAAACAAGATTACAGGCTCAAAGGGGTTAACTATGGCATATACAATCAGGTGGGTATAAACGTATATAAATAAGTCCAACAAAGAAATGCCTATATCATTTTCTAGACCAATTAAAGCTATCATTTCGCTTCGTACACACACATGGCAAGTTCTAGGCGTTGAGTGTTAGCACAGAATACACAAAAGTCTCACTCACACATGGCACATGACTCAGAAAGTTCGGATCATCAGTGTTGAATCAAGTCACTGCATGGTTTTGAAGATTGACAAATGCCAACCCAGTTGAACCAGGTCCATCAGGGCAAACATAGTCAAACAGACCCATTGGCACGAGAAGCGTCCACACACAGGATATAAACATTATTTGTGAAATAAGAGTTTATCTAGAACTAAGAGGTTATCTCCTAAGCGAAAAGGTTGCAAATTGATAAGAAGATGGAGTTTGGTTTCAAGTAGGACAAAATCGAGATCAAGTAAGTTGAGATAAACTCAAACTCTTCCTCCAAGGAAGAGTTGTATTAGAACTGAACAACAACGTCTCAACTACTGACACTATAAAATGTTGAAGCATTCCTGCTGAAAAGTGAACGCACAAACACAGAAGTGAAACAAGAACTGAAAGCAAAATTACCAAAGCAATTTGGCAAGCAGAATCCTTGTGCGACACAAAAGCTACTTGAACCAGCTAGAAGAACCAGTTCCATCTGTTGTATTTTAGTCTAGTTGTTTGTAGTAGGTGATTTAATATTGTATCTTTCAGCTTTATCTAGAAGCAATTGTAATAGGTACACAGTGTTCAAGTTAGAGTTAACTTGAAGTTTGTCGCAATTAGCGAGAAGCTAGTTTGCCACAAAGGGATTAGAGTTAGTCCTTAGGTTTACAAAAGAGTTTATTTTGTAAATGTTGTTTGGCTCATTGATATAGTGAAGAGTTTGGGAAAATCCTACTGGGAGGTAGGTCGTGGTTTTTTCACTTTTGAGCCAGGTGTTTTTCCACGTAAAATTTATTGTGTTCTTTAAATTCTACAATTACTTTTCCGCAAACTGTAGAAGTTGGAACACCAAGAAAAACCAGGTTCTTCTATAGAGACTGCACTCAAAAATTGGACACCACACAAATCACCCCCCTCCTCTTGTGTGGTATTGATGTATAGAACATCAATTGGTATCAGAGCGGGTTATCCTTGAAAAGGCTAACACCTTGGAAAAGATCAAAATGAGTGCACCACCTGGAAACTGGGAGGGTCAATCAACTGCAAGGCCACCACTCTTTAATGGCCAGTATTACTCCTGGTGGAAGAACATGATGAAGGATCACTTGATTGGAGAAGACTATGAACTTTGGGACATAGTCACTGATGGTCCTCTAGCCACCATGAAGAAAATTGCTGAATGAGAAGATGTACCAAAAACTAGAGCTGACTGCACTGCTGAGGATCTGAAGAAATGGGAGAAAAATGCTAAGGACACTAGTTTGTGGACTAGGTCCAGACGAGTATAGTAGGATTCAAAGTTGCACCACTGCCAAAGAAATCTGGGTTACCTTACAAGTAGCTCACGAAGGAATACCTCAATTGAAAAGATCAAGAGGTACTCTACTATACTCGCAGTATGAAAACATTACTATGAAAGAAGGAGAGACAATTCAAGAAATGTACACAAGGTTCACAACTCTGACCAATGAACTTAAGTCTCTTGGTAGAGTCATTCTTGAAGAGGAAGGGGTAGAGAAGATCCTGACAAGGGTCTTTCCAATTTCCTTGGAAAGTAAAATCACTGATATCCAGGAATCCAAAAATATGGCAACCCCCATGTTGGACGAGCTAATTGGAAACCTCACTGCCTATGAACTTAGAAGGCAGACAATGAAAATGGATGCTCCAAAGAAGGAAAGGAGTCTAGCACTGAGAATTACTGAGGGAGCAGATCTGGAGGAAGATGAGATGGCCATGATTACCAAATAATTCATAAACTTCCTCATAAGGAAGAGGGGCATCTCTAGAGGTGGAAACTACAACAAAGCAAAAGCTCCATAAAGGTCAACCAACAAGGAATGCTACAAGTGTGGAAAGACTGATCACCATATCAAGAATTGTCCTCAGTGGGAAGTGGAATGGAAAAAGGAGAGGTTTGAAAGAAGGAACAGGAAGAAGGAACTGGTCCAACCCAAGAAAACCAGAACAAAAGCTATGGTTGCTGCTTGGGGGGAAAGCCCAGATGAAGAATCAAAAGATGGTGAGAATAAAGAACAGGTGCTCATGGCAATTGGCGAATCTGATGAGGAATCATATGAAGAACTAGAGGTAAGTATATCCCATCTCAAAAACAAAATAAAGTTCCTATCTAAAGAAAACCTTTCTGAGTTGCTACTTGATTTCATAGATGATTCCGAAAAAATAACAAAAGAGAAAGATCAACTCTCTAAAGAGTGTGCAATGCTAAAAGCAAAATACATGAACCTGGAAATCAGAGTAAGTGAATCGGAAAAGAAAAACATTGTCTTGATGAACCACGTTCATCCACTCGAAACTTATATTCTAGAGCTAAAATCTGAAATTTAAAATTAAAGCTAGGAACTAGTAAAAAGATTGTTGATCATTCTTATATCATGTTAGAAAGAAAATGTGGGAAAACTAAAAGAGAAGATGTGTACTAAGGATGAACAGATAAGGACACTTAAAGAAGAACTTGGTAAAGTCAAACATGAATTAGATCGAACTTGTAAATAGAATAAATCCTCTAATGACTTGACATGGCTTCAAAAAAATCATAGTAGCAACCGTAGAGGAATTGGCTTTGGGAGTCAATTGCGCAAGTGGGATCCCAAAAGCAAGTATCTCACTCTCCCTGAGAATAAAATTTGCACCCACTGTGGTAAGACTGGTCAGTACAAAATTGAGTGTACTGCAAAAGAGCAGGCCAGTCGAAGATATGAGAGCTTTGTCAAAAGAAAAAATTGGTTACCAAATTGGGCCAGAAAAAGCTTAATTCATCTTTTCTCTCATAGAAAAGGACCCAAACTAGCTTGGGTTCTTAAGACTAACCTCTGATTTCTTTTTGTAGGATCAAGTGATAGGAAGCAGCCAAATTTGGTACTTGGATAGTGGATGCTCAAAACATATGATAGGGAACAAGGAACAGTTCCTTTCACTTGAAAACCTCAAAGGAGGAAATGTCTCCTTTGGAAATGGAAAGAAATGTGAAATTATCGGGGTTGGTAAGGTAGGTAAGGATGACACACGTTCCATCAAACATGTGTACTTGATAGATGGCTTGAAATATAGCCTGATCAGTGTGTCACAATTGTGTGACAAAGGTAATCTAGTTGCTTTCACTTCGACAAAATGTTTTGTGATTAACCTGCTTACTGACAAAATTGTTTTGCAGGGAAAAAGAATGAATGACATCTATATCATAGACTTGTCCACACTATCAGAAAATGAACTCAATTGCTTAAGTGTGTTGGACAGTGATTCCCTCCTTTGGCACAAAAGACTTGGTCACGCAAGTCTAAATCAGCTCAACAAATTAGTCTCTAAGGACTTAGTGGTAGTGATTCCTAACATTAAGTTCAAGGAAGACAAAGTTTGTGAGGCATGTGCAAGGGGGAAGCAGGTAAGATCCTCTTTCAAAAGAAAGTAAATGGTCAGTACCACCAGGACGTTGGAACTGGTTCATATGGACTTATGTGGTCCTATGAGAACTCTTAACAGAGGTGGTAAGAAATATGTAATGGTGCTAGTTGATGATTACTCAAGGTTCACTTGGACCTTATTCGTGACATCTAAAGATGAAGCATTTGATATGTTCCCTTCATTTGTTAGAAAAACTCAAAAACAGTTAGGAAATCAACTAGCATCAATAAGATCTGATCATGGTACTGAATTTGAGAATGCAAAATTTGCTGAATTCTGTGATGNTACTACATGCTACACAATAAATAGATGCATGATCAGACCACTGGTAGAGAAAACTCCTTATGAATTACTTAAAGGGAGAAAGCCCAACATATCCCACCTTAGGGATTTTGGATGCAAGTGCTTTGTGCACAACAATGGAAAGGGTTCCCTAGGTAAATTTGATCCCAGAAGTGATGAGGGAGCATTCTTGGGATATTCATCACATAGCAAAGCTTATAAAGTATGTAACAAAAGAACTATGTGTGTAGAGGAGAGTGTGCATGTTGTTTTTGATGAAACTAACACTCTTTCTGAGAGACAGGAACCAGAAGATGAGGAGCTTGGACTGGTCAGAAGTAGTGAAAAAATTGAAGCAATCATGGAAGATGGAACAGATGATGGACCAGGTTTAACTACCCCAAGCAACATGACAAAGGGAACTCAACAGCAAATCACTCTGGACCTTGGCCCTGATCCTGCTCCACAACATTTGGGGCTCAAACCACACAGATATCAAAACTCTCATCCTCTTGAGAACATTATAACAGATTTGTCATCCGGAATCAAAACAAGATCATCCTTCAAAAATCTGTGTGCGTTTGATGCCTTTCTATCCTTAATCAAGCCAAAGAACATTGTTGAAGCTTTACAGGATGCTGACTGGGTAAATGCCATGCTAGAAGAACTGAATCAATTTGAAAGAAGCCAAGTATGGAACTTGGTACCCATACCACTAGATAGATCAGTGATTGGCACAAAGTGGGTCTTCAGGAACAAACTCGATGAGGATGGAACGATTACAAGAAACAAGCTAGACTGGTTGTCCAAGGATATAGTCTAGAAGAAGGAATTGACTATGATGAGACCTTTGCTCCTATGGCAAGATTGGAGGCAATAAGACTTCTTATAGCATTTGCTGCATACATGGAATTTACTCTCCGTCAGATGGATGTAAAGAGTGCTTTCCTCAGTGGCTATCTAAAGGAAGAAGTATTAGTCAAACAGCCTCCAGGTTTTGAAAGCAAGGAGACACCTGACCATGTATACAAACTTGACAAGGCTTTGTATGGACTCAAACAAGCACCAAGATCATGGTATGAGCGGCTATCGAAATTCCTGTTAGAACATGGATACAAACGAGGTAAAATTGGAAATATCTTGTTCTTAAAGGAAAAGGTAAGGATCTCCTGGTTGTGCAAATATATGTGGATTATCATATTTGGGGCAACCTCTGACAAATTGAGTAAGGAATTTTCTAAACTTATAGGGAGTGAGTTTGAAATGAGTATGATGGGTGAGCTAAACTTCTTTTTAGTCTTGCAAATCAAGAAAAACTCAAATGGAACAATGATCTATCAACAGAAATATGTGAAAGAATTACTCAAAAGATTTAAAATGGAAGACTCAAAAGAAATTGACACCCTCATAGCCACAGCTACAAAATTAGATGTGGATGAACCTGGTTCATCCGTTGATCAAAATCTCTACAGAGGGATGATTGGGTCTTTATTATATCTCACTGCCAGCAGACCTGATATTGTGTTCAGTGTAGGACTGTGTGCTAGGTTTCAGGCAAATCCAAAGGAGTCCCAACTAACCGCAGTGAAGAGAATTCTGAGATATCTGAAGGGCACTACTGATTTATGTCTTTGGTATCCTAAAGGTAGTAATTTCGACCTTGTAGGATATGCTGATGCAGATTATGCAGGTTTCCTGGTTGACAGGAAAAGTACCTCANTGTGCTCAATTTCTATGGATCAAGCAACAACTCATGGATTTTGGTATAGAGGTTGGATGCATTCCTATTTTCTGTGACAACACTAGTGCAATTAGCATGACGAAGAATCTGGTTCATCATAAGAGAACCAAGCACATAGATGTCAGACACCATTTCCTAAGAGATAACTATGAAAAAGGAATGATCTCAATCGAATTTTGTGCTACTGATAAACAAATTGTTGATATCTTCACTACGTCACTAAGTAGGGAGCATTTTGAGAGAAACATGCTAGAATTAGGGATGATTAAGATCACCTAATTGAAAAACAAAAATGAATTTTTTTTTGGCTAGACACACTAAAATAGGTAGCTAACCAGACTAATCATTGCTCAGTATCATGACTTTACTGCCATACTCTTTTGCCATATATTAATATGATTCACTGGATACTAATGATGTTTTTCTATCTTTGTAAATTGAAGAAAATTAAAGACTATAACATGATGAACCTGGTTCATTGCTGCTGGTTTATCTGACTGACATGGTACGTGCTCATCACCATACACTTATTGAAATTATAGTCACACTATGAGCAGGACTCTATCTATTTGGTTCATTTCAAATTCTCAGTACTTATCCCAAAATGAATCAGTTTCAAAGGGTCCCATCGAACCTTAATTAGCCTAGATTTAGGGAGTTATAACCGTCTAATCACTGACAATCCTGCAGCGATTAGACTCCCACTTGACCAAGAATTATGCACGTTGCATAATTAATAACCACATCTTTAAAAAGGCCATCATTACCTCCCCTTCTCAAAAGCATAACCGTCGAACCAAGTTCATCATTCCTCTCATACCAGAGCAATCAATATTCTTCTCTCCCCAAATCTTCATAACAATATCTTATACATCACCCCCTGCTTCATCTTCATCAACTACCCCTGATTACGAGGTCGGTATTGACGACACTGGTTTAAATTCTCCATCGATACACAGCTCACATCCTCCAACTAGGTCTTCAACCCCCCAAAATCCTCCAGTTCCTGAATCTATCCCTTAACCCACTCCTTCACTCAAATCAGTCCCAGGCATTACACCTAGCCCCACTCCAGCCCCCAAAAAACGTAGAGTAAATATGTTGGCCAAGAAAACGGTTGCCTCTGGTTCTCATGCAATAAAATTGAATGAGATACTTCAAGCCAGCAAGGTCCAAGACTCTAAATCTTCCAGCGAGTCTTTTAAATCTACAAATGAGGATGAAGCACCAGGTTCATCTGACACTGAAAAGGGAAATCTTGAAGTTGGGTCTGCAACTGAAATGGCTGAAAACAGGTTTATCTTGATTGGGCCGATAATGGATGTAGAGGTACCGGATAGGCGAAGAAAAATTGGGAAAAACATAAACATTGAGAGAGAGGGAGAAGGTAGTTCAGAAAGGGAATCTGAGAAGGAAGGTTCCACTCTGGCTATTGGTGGCCCCGCTCCTGTGATTGTTGAGGAAGGAATCAAAGTTTGAGGGGGAAGCAATTCTGGGGAAGCAGCAGCAGGTCTGGAAAGTCTACAACAAGTAGTAGATGAACCTGGTTCGCCTATTGAGGAAACGTTGGCTGAGTTGATGAAAAAGTTGGGTGAGTCCTACAATCCAAAAAAGAACAGAACTCCAAAATCGAACAAAGCTAACACATCGGTTCCAACCAAGAAGAGGAAAGCATCATCATCTGCTGATGCTCCTACCCCAAAGAGTCGTGTTACTAGAAGCACAATTAGGCAAGGAGAAGAAGAATTGGAAAAAGCTCTGAGAAAGAGCAAGAAGAAGAAGTCCGCCAAGGGAAAGGCAAAAGTTGGAGAGCCTGTTGAGGCAGTTCATGTTGATGACGATGAGATGGACATGGTCCATCAGAAGGAGCAACCAGCACCAGTTCAAGTTGAGACACCAAAACCCAAGAAAGCTAAGGCTTCTTCCAAGAAGTCAGCATCTATGTTTGCCACACCCTGAACAGTTGCAAAGAGGACCAGGTCTGCGTCAAAGAAAGTAAAGATTGTTGATGATGAGGAATGGAGTGGAGAAGAAGAGGAAATGTCTGGTGAGGAGACTGACAAATTCAAAATGTGTGGTAAGCATATTATCTTGAAGGGGAAGCTGTTTAGAGACCTTGAGGAGTCAGGGATGATTTTCTTGTTGGATACCTTGGATGTGCAAGGGTGGAAGGACATGGTTCTTCACCTTGAGGGAAGACTGGCTAGGAACGAATTGGTTGAATTTATGGCCAACGCATTTGTCAAAGATGGCAGAGTATCCTCCAAGGTTCAAGGGGTTGTGATTTCGTTTGATGCAAAGGCGCTGGGGGAGATACTGCATATCCCTTCTGAGGATTATGATGATTACACAAGACAAAGGTAGCCTAATCTGGATGATTTGCCCTCAGCTCTTCAAATCACAAGGTCCTTCTATGAGAATGAGCAAGAACTGGAGCCCAGGGCAGTGTTTACGAGTGAGATGAGGCCTTAGTACAAACTGTTCTTCGAGTTTGTGATAAAATTTCTGCTGCCTAGGCAAGAGCGAAGGCACATTGCCAGCTACATGGATCTCACGCTCATGGAGTGTTTGTAAAGGGGTAAACAGATCAATTGGCCCGCCTTCATCATCCAGCTCTTGGACAGGGTTGTGAATGGAGCCTAGGCACATGCTATACCTTATGGGTTTATCCTAACTACTGTGCTTGCTCACTTCAAGGTTCCAGTGAAGAATGCTGAAATGGCTACTGCTAAGGACTACTTTGGGAGGAATACGCTGATGACCTGTGACTACACTGTTAATATTTCTGAGGATGAACCTGGTTCATCTAGGAAACTGCCTGTTAATAGCAAGGTCAGGACGCTTGTGCAGGACGGTGAGATCAAGGATGCGGAGATCCATTGTTTGAAATCTCGCCTTATTGAGGTTGAAGCTGAGCGGGATGCTCTCAAAAAGCTGAATTAGCTAAAGAAAAGGAGAAGAATGAGGGTATTCTTCATCAAATTCTCTCTCTTCTTCAAGCCATGACTACAACCTCCTCTGCCCCTTCCTAGCCTTAGGAGTCCAGTGCCTCCAAAAACCCCCATCTATGACCCAGTTTGGGATTGTTCTGCTTTTTGTTTCCTGTTTTGCTCATGGTTGCGGCTGTTCTTAATTCTTTTCATGTATGGTGCCTGATCTGCTTCCTAATCAATGAATATTGCTGTTTGGTTATTGATTTTGTCTCAGTTTCTTAAATAGCTTACATTTGATTGGTTTCCTTTGATGATTAATTCATGATTTGCATCTGCAGTTGCCTCAATGGCCATGAGTAATTGTTAATACTTCTGGTAAGTTTATCATTTTGCAACTTTCCAATGATGCCAAAAGGGGGAAGATTTGTGCTTTCAAAATTTCAATGCTTTTTGTGATATTTATAACCTAATGAACCTGGTCTCTCTATGATGAATGCTTAATCTATAAAAAGTGTCGATATTGGATTGAAGTATTTACAGGGTTAAGCATAGAGTTTGTCATCATCAAAAAGGGGGAGTTTGTTGAATCAAGTCACTGCATGATTTTGAAGATTGACAAATGCCAACCCAGTTGAACCAGGTCCATTAGGGCAAACATAGTCAAACAGACCCTTTGGCACGAGAAGCGTCAACGCACAGGAGATAAACGTTATCTATGAAATAAGACGTTATCTAGAACTAAGATTTTATCTCCTAAGCGAAAAGGTTGCAAATTGATAAGAAGATGGAGTTTGGTTTCAGGTAGGACAGAATCGAGATCAAGGAAGTTGAGATAAACTCAAACTCTTCCTCCAAGGAAGAGTTGCATTAGAACTGAACAACAACGTCTCAACTACTGACTCTATAAAATGTTGAAGCATTCCTGCTGAAAAGTGAATGCACAAACACAAAGCTGAAAGCAAAATTACCAAAGCAATTTGGCAAGCAGAATCCTTGTGCGACACAAAAGCTACTTGAACTAGCTAGAAGAACTAGTTCCATCTGTTGTCTTTTAGTCTAGTTGTTTGTAGTAGGTGATTTAATATTGTATCTTTCAGTTTTATCTAGAAGCAATTGTAATAGGTACACAGTGTTCAAGTTAGAGTTGACTTGAAGTTTGTCGCACTTAGCGAGAAGCTAGTTTGCCACAAAGGGATTAGAGTTAGTCCTTAGGTTTACAAAAGAGTTTATTTTGTAAATGTTGTTTGGATCATTGATATAGTGAAGAGTTTGGGAAAATCCTACTGGGAAGTAGGTCGTGGTTTATTCACCTTTGAGCCAGGTGTTTTTTCACGTAAAAATTATTGTGTTCTTTAAATTCTGCAATTACTTTTCCGCAAATTGTAGAAGTTGGAACACCAAGAAGAACCAGGTTCTTCTATAGAGACTGCACTCAAAAATTGGACACCACAAAAATCACCCCCCCCCCCCTCTTGTGTGGTATTGACGTATAGGACATCAATCAGACACTCTGCTCAAAGTATTTTCAGCCAAATCAGGAACATGCAATTTAAGGCTTTCTTGCTAGAGTCGACTAGTGAGCCTAACTGTCATGCTAAGGGCATCAAAATATTCAAGGTACTACAGAGTTCAGGGATCCTATTTTTATTCTTCCCTCGCCCAAGACTTCCTAATCTAAAAAGAAAAACTAAGTACACCTAGTTCAAATGGAAACCCTTGGAAAAGAACCGTGGTTTAAAGAAAAACCAAGGGGGAGCTGGTACACTACCTAGCAAAAGAAAATCTTTTTTTTTGGTCGACTTAAGACCCTCAAGAGACTCGTCGAGAGGTGTCCGTCTTCGGATTAAGTCGAAGTTAATTAACAACAAATCAAAATACCAAACAAACCAAAATACTACACAATCTATACAAGTGTACAACAACAACAACCATCCCCTACCCCACACTTAAAAATTTGGCATGTCCCCATGTCAAAGAAATTAAAGCGAAGTAAGATAAGGGGACTTCCTTGGTGCTTAGTCCTGATCGGAGACGGTTCCAAGATCGAGGTGACACACTCGACCTAACGCCCGGAGCCAGCCCATGATCTTTTTTCTCAGACCTAGCACTTTGGGTGGTCAAAGTGTCAACTCGAGCACCCAGGTCATTGACTGAAGTGCGTAGGCCAGCCATATCTTGCTCCAAGGTTGTCATCCGGGTACTCCGGTGGGCCTGCGATGGGCCCTCCTCATCAGCAATCGGCACCGGTAGGTCGGAAGCATGCATAGCTCCCTCATCATCATCATCGACATCATCATCATCCTCATCAGCTGCCACAGGCTGCTCTTTCCCAACTGTGATTTTACTAGCCCTGAATGGTGCTTTTAATTGCAATTTCCCATCGTAGATGGGGTTTTTCAGGAACTCGTGAAGCACGACACAGCCTGGTGACCAGGGAACGGAAGTAGAACCCTTTTCTTTCCTTTGTGGACCGAATGAACATTTCATCTTGAATGAGTTGGGCCACGTCAAAATCATGGTGGTTTACAAAATACCAAATCGCCGCTACTCTTGGCGCATTAACATCTGTAGTATTGATGGATGGAAACAGACGGTTGTTGATGATCGTTAGCCAAAGCTTCCCAATTGAGATATTGGGAGTTCAAGGTCATTCTTGGATTGATCCATATTGGCTCTCTACCAGTGACACAGATTGTTTGAACAATTAGGTTCCATGTGACTGGTGGCCTCTGATAATCTTGGTAGTAGTCTGTATCTCCGGTGAAGATCGACAACCTGTACACTCGGTGGATGGCCTCAAGAGACACATTCACCGGGGTGTTTCCTACTGTGACTACTCTATCGACATGGTCCGGAAATTTAGCATAGAATTCCCGGATCATCATAACATTGACCTTTTCCGGCTCATCAAAGAAGACGTCTAGCTGACATCTCCTCAACTCGTCGTACATCTGTGGGCATTCAACTCTTAACGCAGCCCTCTCAATGTGCACTTCAGCACCAGCTTCCTAGCTGATTTTGCATTATATCTATCTTGAGCCGCTTTGGATACAAAGCGGGTGTTGTCAAACTGGCTCGAAATCGCCTGAGCTCGAGCTCGGGATGAACCACCTGACCCACTGGCTGATGCACCTGTGGCACGTCTTTTCCTTGATTGATGCATTGTACCTGACAAATTAAGGGTTACTATTAGTGAGGGTTTGAGATGTGTGAACCCAGGGTGGTTACTCAGACTTCACCACCACTACGGTCACATTAACAAGTACAGCTCAATGGGGCAATTTCACAAGCACCTAGTGTGCATTAAATAATGATTTCATAAACTTATCCCATGTAAGTACAAACCCTCCCCCAAATCAACTACAATCAATACACATACTCCACCCCACCACAATCAACTCCACCACAACAAAATTATGCTTTTTGTACCATGTTTCACACTATATCAAGCTAAAAAGAAAAAGATTCTAACCTAAAACATGTTACAATTCTACCATTAAAGTACACAAAGAAGAAAAATAAAAGAAAACTAAGAGAGAAGAGAGAAATAGGTTAGAGACTTAATTGAAGATGATGAACACGGGTGTGCTTGGAGGATAATGGGGGAAGAAGGAGTTTGGGGGAGGAATATAATGGTGGAGAGGAAGTTGTGTGTTGGGGGAGATTTTGTGAGAGATAGGAAGAAGAAGAAGAAGGGGAGGCGGTGGGGAGGGAGTTAGAGTGAGAAAGGGAGTGTTAGAAGTGTGTGTGGAGGGGGGGGAGAGGTTAGGTTTAGGTTTATTAGATTGGAAGATAAAACGAAAAAAAATTAAAAAAAACAATACTTACCTGGGCGTCGACAGAATGCCACTGTTCCACTGCGGTCGGTTAATGCTCGGACCGCGACAGAACAAGTGTGTCTCACCGCGGTCCCACCGCGCCTCGACCGCGGTCGCGGTGAACCAAAACAGAAATGATGCATTCCACCGCGGTCCAGTCACGGTCCGACCGCGGTCGCGGTGATGCACTTCCAGAATTTATTTTTTTTATCACGTTTTTTACCTTTCCGGAGTTGGTTCTTGCCCCCGACTTCTCCAAATATGCACCAATATTCCCATGTACACTAATAACTGGGTTAGTATCATACACATTAAGTACAACAACAAATCAAAAGAAAACATGGGTTGCCTCCCAAGAAGCGCTTGATTTAACGTCACGGCACAACACAAATGAGCGTATTTAAGGCTCGCTCGACCACTGGGGCTCAGTCAAATGAATCACTGACACATCCTTGACTTCATCCATGCCCACATATGGTTTCAACTTGTGTCCATTGAGTCTAAACGTGCGAGAGTCATTTTCTGAGGCAATCTCTATAACACTCGAAGGGAGCACTTCAACCACACGAAATGGCCCAGATCATCATGACTTGAGTTTACCCGGAAATAGCCTTAATCTTGAATTATACAGAAACACCATATCTCCAGGTTTGAAATTCTATTCAACAATATTCTTGTCATGCTACCTCTTCATTCTTTCTTTGTATAACCTTGTGCTTTCAAAAGCAAGGTAGCGGAACTCATCCAGTTCGTGCAATTCCGTGACTCTATTCGTTCCCGCACCTTCTATGTCTAAATTCAGTTGTCTCAACGCCCACCAAGCTCTATGTTCTAACTCCACTGGCAAGTGACAGGCTCTTCCAAACACCAACTTGTATGGCGACATGCTAATTGGTGTTCTGAAAGCAGTTCTATAGGCCCGTAGTGCGTCATCTAATTTTTTCGCCAATCTGTTCTTGTGGCATTCATAGTTTTGGTCAACAAACTCTTTGTCTCTCTATTCGATACTTCGACCTACCCACTGGTCTGAGGATGGTATGGAGTTGCCACTTTGTGGCGTACATCGTATTTCGCCAGCAATTTCTCAAAGGCTCGATGGTAAAAGCGAGTTCCTCCGTCACTGATCATGGCTCTTAGGGTCCCGAAATGGGTGAATATATTCTTCTTCAAAAACCCAATCACCACCCTTGAATCATTGGTGGGGAGTGCTTCAGCTTCCACCCATTTGGACACATAATCTACAGCAACAAGTATGTACTTATTTCCATAGGAACTAACGAAGGGACCCATGAAGTTTATTCCCAAAACATCGGACATTTCAACCTCCTGAATTGGGTTCATGGGCATCTCATGGAGACGAGAAATATTTCCGGTTCGCTGGCATTCATCACAACCCTTGACCCATATATGTGCATCCTTAAACACAGTTGGCTAGTAGAACCCGGCTTCTAGAACTTTTGCGCCCGTCCTTACTCCTCCAAAATGTCCGCCGTATGCCGATGCATGACATGTCTGCAAAACAGAAGATTGATCTATCTCGGGGACACACCTCCGAATCATATTGTCAACAAAAATTCGAAACAGATATGGTTCATCCCAGTAATACATGCGGCAGTCACGGTAAAATTTTTTCTTTTGGACAGAGGAAAAGTCATAGGGAACTATACCGCTTGCCAGGTAGTTTGCAATGTCTGCATACCATGGTACTTCCTCAAGGCTTGTGGCGAGTAGCTTCTTGTCTGGAAAGGTTTCCAGAATATCCTCTACCTCAACTGATTTTTCAGCTCCTTCCAGTCGCGATAAGCGATCACCGACCTGATTTTTCGTGCCCTTACGATCACAGATTTCCAAGTCGAACTCTTGCAGCAGCAGCACCCAGCGAATCAGGCACAATTTTGACTCCTTTTTTTCGATCAGTTACTTGAGAGCATCATGATCAGTATATACAATTATCTTTGAGCCAATCAAGTATGATCTGAACTTGTCAAATGCGAACACTACAACCAGCACCTCTTTCTCCATTACAGTGTAGTTCAGCTGTGCTCCACTCAACATTCTACTTGCGTAGTAAATTGGGTGCATTATTTTATCCTTCCGTCCTCCTAACACTGCTCCAACTGCGTAGTCACTTGCGTCACACATTAGCTCGGATGATTTCTCCCATTCAGGGGCAACAATGATGGGTGATGTGACTAGATTCTTCTTCAATTCCTCGAATGCTACCCTGCAATCATCAGAAAAAACAAAGGGGTGATCCTTTTCTAGTAATTTACACAGAGGGTTAGCAAATTTTGAAAAGTCCTTTATGAATCTCCGGTAAAAACCGGCATGCCCGAGGAAGCTCCTGATTGCTTTGACTGATGTGGGAGGTGGAAGCTTTGCTATCACATCAACTTTTGCATGATCCACCTCAAGGCCCTTGCTTGATACTAGGTGTCCCAAGACTATACTTTCTTGTACCATGAAATGATACTTTTCCCAATTAAGTACTAGGTTAGTCTCAATGCATCTTTCAAAATCTTGTCAGATTTTTAAGGCACTCATCGAATGAGTTTCCCACCACTGAGAAATAATCCATGAACACCTCCATTATGTCTTCTACCATGTCTGTGAATATGGCCATCATGCACCTTTGGAATGTAGCGGATGCGTTGCATAGGCCAAATGGCATCCTCTGGAAAGCAAAGATCCTATAAGGGCATGTGAATGAGGTCTTCTCTTTGTCCTCTGGTGCGATGGAGATCTGATTGTATCCTGAGTACCCATCCAGAAAACAGAAGTGGGACCTCCCAGCCAGTCTGTCAAGCAGATGATCAATCAAGGGAAGTGGGAAGTGGTCTTTCCGGGTGGCTAAGTTGAGTTTCCTGTAATCCATGCAAATTCTCCAGCCTGTGACGGTTCGTGTAGAGATTAGTTCATTTTTATCATTTTTCACCACTGTCATTCCACCCTTCTTAGGAACACATTGCACTGGACTAACCCAGTTGCTATCAGAGATGGGGAAGATGATTCCCACATCTAACCACTTAATGATTTCTTTCTTCACCACTTCCTTCATATTGGGGTTCAGCCTTCTTTGGTGTTCTCTGGAAGGTTTGTGCCCGTCTTCCAGCAGAATTTTATGCATACAAAATGTCAGGCTGATCCCCTTAATATCTGCCATGGTGCACCCAATGGCAGTCTTGCACTCTGTCAGTACCTTCAAAAGTTATTTTGCCTGCACATCTAACAAACTAGATGAGATAATAACAGGTAATGTGGAGTTAGGTCCTAATAATGCATACCTGAGATGGGCGGGCAATGGATTCAACTCCAGCTTTGGTGGTTCTTCTATGGATGGCTTGGCTGGAGGATTTTCCCTTTTCTCTAAGTGTAGGGGCTCGAATTCGAGTGATCTCTTCCAAAATCCTTTGCCCTCAAGAGCAAGCACCCATTCCGCTAATTCTTCACCATTCACCTCATCTAAATTCATCAGACATGCAGCTGGAGGGTCCTCAATGTTTAAGGTCTCATCATCCTCTTCCAAGATTACATCAACGGCATCAATTAGAGAATAATTGGCGAATTCACTTGGTCGCCTCATAGATTTCTGCATGTTGAACGTTGTCTCTTCGTCATTTAACCTCATCTTGAGCTCTCTAATTTCACAATCAATGAAAGCTCGCCCCGTGGCCAAGAATGGCCTTCCCAAAATTATGGGACTTTCTTCATCCACCCTACAGTCTAGAATTACAAAGTCTGTAGGGAACACAAATTTCCCTACCTGTACCAACACGTCATCAAGAATTCATGAGGGCCTCTTTACAGTTCTTTCAGCCAGCTGCAACAACATAGACGTGGGTCTAGCTCGTCCAATCCCAAGTCTTTTACAGATGGCTAGGGGCATAATATTTATGCTTGCCCCTAAATCACATAGTGCCTTGGCAAAAGCAAAGTTACCTATGGTGCAGGGAATTGTGAAACTCCCTGGTCTGACAAATTTTTCAGCAACGGATCTTGTTACAACAGCATTGCATGTCTGAGTTAGAGTCATTGTGGCTAAGTCTTGGAAATCAAACTTGCGAGACATCAAGTCCTTCATCATTTTTGCATAACCAGGCATTTCTTTTAAAGCATCAATCAATGGAATATTTACCTGAATTTGTTTCTACATGTCCAAGAACTTCTTGTACTGCTCATCTTTTTTATATTTTGCTAGTCTCTGTGGGAATGGTGCTGGAGGTCGCTTTTTCTCTATGATTTGGGCTTTCTCTTTTTCAGACGTTGCTTCCAATACCGGTTCCTATGTTGTCTTAGCTTCTTTCTCAGCCTCATTTTGTTTGATGGCATCTTCCTGTGCATGTTGTACTGTCACCTCAGTCAATCCTGCTGAGTCATCTAGCTCGATGGGCACTGGCACAAGTGTCTCAACAGGTCTTCTTTCTCGAGCCCTCTCTTGCTCCAAGTCTAGGTCTCTACCATTACGTAGACTCACTGCCATCAGCTGCTTCGGGCCATGATCTTTTGGATTTACCTAAGTGTGTGCAGGTAACATCCCAGGAGGACGATGATTCAGTAACATCAAAATCTGACCCATTTGGACCTCAATATTTTAGATAGCTGACTCGTGTGAATCTACTCTTTCACTTATTTTTGCATTAGACCCAATCACCTGCTGCATCATTGCCTCGATCCTAGCAAACCCGTCTTCCTGTCTCCCATTATGTTGCTGTTGAGGTGGATGATACCCCTGCTACTGATTCTGGTTGTGATAGCCCTGTGGCCTTTGGTAAGGTGCCATATTACCCTGTGGTCGCATGGACCCCATGTTACCGTGATTATGCTGCTGCTGGGTTGGCCTATATTGCTGATTTTGCTGCCCCCAATACTGACCACCTAGTCTCTGACCCCCATAGTTGGACACATAATTCATGTCCTCAGGATAGTGTTGGTGATCCCCCTCAATGCTCCACTGGTTACCAACTGGCTGATTGATGCAAGATGTACAAAAGCCCCCATTGGTTGTATCAACTATGTGCATTAATGTGTCTGACCTGACTCTTCCACCTTTTTTGGTGAGGATGCTCATTTGTGTCATTAATATGGCCATATTTTTAGCAAGAGAGTTAGCTAGATCTAACACCATTGAATGGACCACAGGAGTGATGGGTGCATTTCTATTTTTCCACCTTGAGTTCTCGGACATCTTGTCGAGCAAGATCTTGCTCTCTCTGAACGTTTTACTCAGGAATGCACCACCAACTGAAGCATCAACATTATCTTTTACACTATTTGCCAGACCCATGTAAAATCTCCGCCCCAACATCTGCTCAGGAATACCATGGTGTGGACATACAACCAACAACCCTTTAAATCTTTAAAATCTCTTGCAATGTTTCTGTTGGTTTTTGTCTGAAGCTCAAGATCTCATCAATTTGTTGAGCAGTCTTGTTGGGTGGATGAAATTTGTTCACAAATTTCTTGACCAACTCCTCCCAAGTATTTATGGAATTGATGGGGGTGAATTTAGCCAAGTCTGGGCTGCTCCTGTCACAGAGAATGGTTCTTTATTGCTTCCGGAGTCACGTTGTACTGTCTTTGTGTTTGACATATTGACAGGAAATTCTTCAAGTGTTGTTGGGGATCTTCAATGTATAACCCCAAGAATAGTCCCTTGTTTTGCAACATATGCAGCATATCGTTTGTGATTTAGAACGAATCTGTCTGTATCTGCGGGACTACTATCGTTGTGGCTAAATTGTTTGTCGTGGGTTGTGCCCAGTCATATAAAGCAGCCTCTGGCACAAGAGGCTCCACTACCTGTGCATTTGGGTCTTCCATACCATCCCCCAATATTTCTGTTGTTCACCAGATCTGCCATGTCTGGTTCAAGTTGTTCAGTTGAGTTTTGTTGTTTGCTTTTCCGGTTGGCTCGATTCAAGGCCTTGAAAACTTTCTCGGGATCTGATAAGGCTTCAAACACTTCACTAGTTCTCAATGAGTTTCTAGGCATACACTTGTAACCACCAAGTTTGCAAACGTTAAAATTTCAATGTATTGATTGAAAGTGAAGAAAATTGACTACACTAAGAATTTTTGTACTTCTTTCAACTATAATCGATAACACCATTAATTCCCTGGCAACGGCGCCAAAATTTGGTCACGTCTAACTATGTCTTATAAAAAGGACAAAGCAGTCATTGTCAATATATTCGGGGTATTAAGTCCAGAGTCGAATCCCACAGGTAATTAACCTACCAATCACAATTATCAGACACATTCAATTCCACGTACTCAACTTCCAAGATATTTTGAATAACAATTGGTTGTTTTTCTACTAGCTATTACTTTATGAAACTAGATTAACTAAGAGCTAACTGAGAATGGGTTGTAAACAATAATGAGAAGGATCTAAGGTTATGATTTCCCCTATTGACGGAATCCCCTCCTACTATGTTTCATATAAATTCGCCTAATCGTCTCTATCGATCATGAGCACTCTTCCTACCGTAAACCTCTCCCGAATAATTACGACAATTTACTAGACATACTCTCCCGAGTTACGCTAGCTGGATTTTGTTACAACTCACTTAGATCGCACTCAAGGTTTCGTTATCCCTAATCCCACCTTTAAACCCTAGGTTATTGATTCCTCACATACGTCGGGAGTGATGATGTTCAACAACTACCTAAATATGCACTCTCTCCCGAGTAATACATACTAAATAGGCACAACTAATTGAGGATCCTTTCAATTAACTACAACAAGAACGTAATTGAACAAATAGAGATTAAACTTGGCAAATCTATATTAACATAGCAAGAGTTTCATCCTTCAACAGGTTCCATCAAAACTTTAGACTAAATTTTTATCTACTCATAATAAAACAAGATAAAGCAATAAAATAATTCATGATTCTCAAAATAATGATAAAAGAAGAATAATGAAAACTCTAATGGTGTCTTGATATTTCTCCCACTTGTTCTTGCCTCCAAAATAAGTTTAAAACAAGCTTAACCTTGACTTGGGCGAGTTTGTTGAGTTTATATAGGGTTAGGATAAGTTTCCCACGTTTTGCACTTAAGTCCCTAGGCTTTCCTGGCTATCTCCAGATCGCCCGCGTTCGCGAGCCACCCGCGGTGGATTACGCCAATTCTGTTTTTCTCCTTTGTCCACCGCGTTCCAGCCGCGGTCGCGGTGGACTGTTGCCTAGTCTTTCTAGCCTTTTCTTGCTCGTTTTCATCTGGACTTTTCTCGTTTGGCCTCGTATCTACATATTTGACTCCAAAACACTCCATATTATCTTCCAACTCTGAAGTAACTCCTTCAAAGCACAAAAACCTTAAATAGAGCATGTTGTTATCATTTAGCACTTAAAATATCAATAAAGCATGGTTAACTTAGAGCATAAATAGCATCTACATCGCATAATATAGGCTACTATCAGGTACCAAAGGCACGATATTTGTCTGGATTTGATAATTCAAGTGTTATCACGAAAGGGGAAATAGTGCTTACCACATTTGCAGATGGAGTTATCAAGGATACAAAGTTCCAGGTGATAGATGTTGACATGGCTTATAATATGATTCTAGGAAGGCCATGGATTCATGATATGGATGATGTACCGTCCACATTGAATCAAGTTATTAAATTTCCTTCACAATGGGGGATTCGACAAATCCGTGGATTTCAGCAGGCCTCTAAAAGTATCAATTTAGGGGTGGTTTCAAGCACAACGAATGATGTTGCAACTAAGAAATAGCAACTACAGAATTCAGTTGAGGATATAGTAATACAAACCTCAACTGAAGGCATTTCAGGACAGACCGATGTAGATTCAAGACTCGATGTTATTCAAGAACCAAATGAGAATGAAAACATCAAAATTATAACTGAAGAGCTCGAAGCTATAATGCTATTTAAACATTGGCCAGACAGAAAAGTTTACATCAGAGAAAATCTGAGCTTAGAAATTAATGGTAAATTAATTGAATTTTTAAAAGCTAACACAAATTGCTTTGCTTGGTCGCATTTAGATATGACAGGTATACCACCGGAGGTGATAACCCACAAACTGAATGAGGATCCATCATACCCACCAGTCAAGCAGAAATAAAGCAAGGATCCTTCAAAATTCAAGTGATCCAGGATGAGGTACAAAAATTTTTAAAAATTGGGTCCATACGAAAGGTAAAGTACCCAGACTAGTTAGCTTATACTGTGGTAGTCCCAAAAAATAATGGGAAATGGCGGGTTTGTGTAGATTACACTGATCTAAATAAAGCTTGTCCTAAAGATTCGTTTCCTTTACCGCATATAGATCAATTCATTGATTCTACTGCAAGCCATGAGCTGTTAAGTTTTTTAGATGCATATTCAGGTTATAATAAAATAAAGATGGACCCTCTGGATGAAGAAAATACTTCATTTATTACAGACAGGGGGACTTACTGCTACAAAGCCATGCCATTTGGTCTAAAAAATGCTGAAGCTACACACCAAAGATTGGTGACTAAGATGTTCCAAGAACATCTGGAAAAGACCATGGAAGTGTATATTGATGATATGTTAATCAAATCAACACAAGCAGGAGATCATTTTCAACACATGTCAAGCACTTTCGAAATTCTCCGCAAATATAATATGAAGCTAAATCCAGAAAAGTGTGCTTTTGGCGTGGCTTCAGTTAAGTTTTTAGGTTTTCTTGTTTATAATAGGAACATTGAAGTGAATCCTGCACAAATCAAAGATATTGAGGAGATACCGAATGTACTCACAAGCAAAAAAATAAGGTGCAGAGATTAACAGGAAGGATAGCAGCCTTGGGGAGTTTTATTTTAAAGTCTTCAAAAAAATATTTTAAATTCTTTTCAGTATTGAAAAAGTAAAACCAATTTGAGTGGACTGACGAATGTCAATAAGCCCTCAAAGATCTAAAATCATATTTGTCAAAACCATCCCTGCTAGCAAAATCGAAAGACAGAGAAAGGCTGCTCGTTTATCTTGTCGTATAAAAAACGACGATAAGCGGGATGTTGGTACAAGAATATAGAGGTAAAAGAACTCCAATTTATTATGTTAGCAAATCTTTGTTGGATGCTGAGACAAGATATACTCACTAAGAAAAATTTGCTTTAACATTAATTATGGCATCTAGAAAATTGAGACCTCATTTTTAATGTCATCCTATCTCTGTAATAACTACTTTTCCTCTAAGGAATATATTGCATAAACAAGAACTATCTGGTAGGTTAGCTAAATGGGAATAGAACTCAGTGAATATGATATCATATATCAGCCTAGAACTGCAGTAAAATCGCAGGTTTTAACAGACTTTGTGGCAAATTTCAGCACGAATCTAGTTCCTGAAGCAGAAAGGGAACTACATGTATTTACCAGATCTAATCCAGGGACTTGGATTTTATTTACCAATGGTTCCTCAAATTTTAAAGGAGTGAGTTTAGGTATTGTACTAATCCCGCCTTCACGGGAAATCATAAGACATGCAATAAAATGTTATCCCATCACTAACAATGAAGCGAAGTACGAAAGTTGTGGTTGCAGGTTTGGAACAAGCATGAGAACTTGGTATAGAACAGATTGTAATCAAAAGTGATACACAACTAGTGGTTAACCAGATGCAGGGGACTTACGTAGCAAGAGAAGAACGAATGCAACAATATTTGGAAAAGGCACGGGAATTAATCAGACAGTTTCACTTGTGGAAGGTCGTGTAAATACCCATGGAGGAAAATGCAAAAGTAGATGCGTTAGCTAATCTTGCGGTTGTTGTAAAAATAACAAATGCAGAAAATGCTGTAATAATACATTTGTTTCATTCGGCGCTCGACCAAGACAAAAATGAGGTTAATTTTAACAATTTGACTTGGGATTAGAGGAACGAATTTGTTAACTTTTTTCAATATGGAATTTTACCCGAAGACAAGAAAAACTCTCAGTTACTTCGCCAAAAAGCTGCCCGGTACTGTTTGATTCGTGGAAACCCGTACCGAAAGATGTTCGGAGGACCTTTAACAAGGTGTCTCGGATCTTCGCAAACAGAATATGTGATGAGAGAAGTACATGAGGGACATTGTGGAAATCACGCTGGAGGAAGATCGTTGGTTAAAACACTAATAAGAGCAGGATATTACTAGCCAAAAATGGAAGAAGAGGCGGAAAGCTTTATAGCCAAGTGCGACAACGATATGGCAACAATATGCATCGCCCAACAGAAGTGTTACATTAAGTTATTTCACCGTGGCCTTTCATGAAATGGGGCATGGATATCGTAGGTCCGGTACCTCAAGCTAAAGGAAAGATACAGTTTCTATTAGTTTTGACAGATTATTTTTCAAAATGGATAGAAGCAGGAGCTTTTAAACAGGTGCGAGAAAAGGAAGTCATGAAATTTATTTTGGCAAAACATTATCTACCGGTTCGGAGTTCCAAAAGAAATCGTGTGTGACAATGGCCCACAGTTCATAGGCACGAAAATCACAGAATTCTTTCAGAGTTGGCGGATTAAACGGATTATGTTCGCACCTTACCATCATGTAGCCAATGGGCAAGCTGAGTCAATGATGCGAGACTAAATTGCATAGTTTAACATGTGATATACCTTACATTTTATGCGCATTAATGATAAAATTACACTTGTTATGTGCTTAATGGAGTTTATTTTTTGTGTAGGTGAATTGGAAATGGAAACGGAGCTAAAGGGATGCA
>ML398025.1:745-26041 GCA_005239525.1 Nicotiana knightiana
TTTTTTTTTTTTTTTTTTTTTATGTTTTTAAACTTTTTTTCTTTCTTTCTAATTCTTAGATAAAAGATGGAAAATCATATATATATATATATATACCCTCGTTACTTTTAAACTTAAAGGAAACTATAAAAATAAGAAAACTCAATATTTACACTATAGTTTAAATTATACAAAAAAAATATATAATAGTTTACTTATTAAAATTCTAATTAAAAGATACTCCGTATATATATTCACACTTTAAGAATGTGAGTATTATTATTATTTATTTATTTATTTTAATTAAATAAAATCTACTAAGTGTAAGATAAAAGTTTAAAATATTAATATTAGGCCTAAAAGAAATATTTACACTAAAATAGTATATCATTTGAGTGTGGTCAAAAATTAATTGTTCACAAGTTGTATAACAAGATCAAGCCTGTGCCAGTAATATTAATGTAACTCTAATTTTTACTAGAGTTACGGGCAGTTGTTGAGTCCGTTACGTTATTCAAATTATTGATGAGAATTATCTTTCTCCATAGCAAAAGAAAAGAAAATGAGAATCCAGCACTGCAAAGAAAAGAAAAGAAAAGAAAGGGGTATAAACCAAGACAGGATTAAAAAAAAAAAGCAAAACTTTTGATAAAGAGAAGAAATTAAATCATCTTAAATTATGGCGTATAGAAATTGTTCGTGCGTCCAAACAAAAGCGGACCTACAGTTTAAAATTTATGGATTCCTATAGCAATCTCAAGTTAATACTTCAATAATTACTAGGTATATATATATATGAAATTTTTTATTGGATTAACGTGAACCTGTAATCAATAGTATAAAAATAACATATTGTTGTCAGGGGCAGCCCTAGCCTATTACCGACGGGTTCAATTGAACCCGTAACTTTTGACGCAGTGTAAAAAATAACATATAAAAATTTACTAAAATTACAAAAATAATAGACATGAACTCATAACTTTAAAATAAAAACTTTAAAAACTGAACCCATATGGTTTAAGTCTTGGATCCGCCACAAAATTTATTGTTTGTCATGTAGGTTAAGAAAAATGAAAATAAGTCGCCAATAGTGGAAGTAGTTGTTAACTAGAAGTTGGTTGGCTTCGTGATATTGTGTTGCTTGTCATGCAAACCTCATAGTATATATAAATAAATAAATATTTGCTCATGTTGTGTATGAATATTGGTGTCGTCATAACACGTAATATGAGAAAACTTTAATTTAAGAAGTACGGACGTCATCAAGTTGTAAGTAGTTGTTAAAAATTACTACTACTATTAATCCAATTAGCATGGGGGTGAATAGTAAAAACTAAAATGCATAGAAAGTCCAACAAAAAACAACTAACCAACTACAACTACCAGTACTGTTCGTGTAGTAGTTATCGAATAAAAAGAGGTAAGTAATAAAAGAGTGGTTGCGTCGTCAATTTAAGGGCTCCAAAATGAGAATGATTAAAGAAAGAAATTTGAGGAATAATTAATGAGCATCATTAGGACTAAGACTCTCTGTCCTCCTAACGGAATTTTATGTGTTAGTGCTGTTATTATCTTCTGGTAAGACATTGGTTGTGTTGCCCCTTATTCAATGATCCATCCACTTACATATATTTATGAATGATGTTGAGGACAAACACTCTATTTTTTAATCATCAACTCTTATCTCCTACTTTCATACCGCGGATCCAGGATTTTGGTGTCACTATTAAGAAAAAGCGCACCTATTATACTTTTGGAATTATAAGTTCAAAATTAATTTTTTCTTACTTTTGCTAGTTTTAAAATACACATTTTATTTAATCATATACTAAGATTTTACAACAACAAAAGAAGAATTGAAATTTTAATGTTAGAAAATTTTGAAAGTATAAACCAAACAATTAAAGAAATAGAAAGAAAAAGTACTTAATCACTATCCAAAAAGAGACACCAGACACGTCCATTCCCCTTGGGTGTCTAGTTCCAGAGAAAAAAATAACAAGATTGACATAAATTTGAAGTCACAACCTCACCTAGAAAGGTACACCTAATAACCATTACATCATATAATACTTTGAGCATGGGTGCACACACATATATTTATATATTTTTAAAAATATATAATATTACTATATATGATTTCACGTGCCCCGTGGAAACCCCCCTAGATACGCCCATGTTCCCCTGCTGGCCCAAATTAAACAAAAAAAGAAAATATCAATTGTAACATATATATGATATTTTTGAATTATTCTTCCTCGTATAGGAGTTTATAATTAAGTAAATCAAATCGTGAGGGAGCTCCTACATTTTCATGCATAAATTTGTGTGATTGATGAGTTCTTTAGCAGTAATTAATACTTGGAAAAAGGTAACAAATTAAAGAATGTGAAAAGGGTGGGAGGAAAAGCTAATAGAAAGAAGGGGAATGTAGATGGGATATGTTGTGAGAAAAGGGAATGAGAGAGTCAAAGCACAAGAGAAAGATAGGGTAAAACATCAACTCAAACGACAACAACCTCAAACCAGCATTTGCCTACATACTTAAATGTATATATATATTTATATGTTCTTACACAGTAATTGCATACATATATGTACATGTTTAAAGCATGTAAAGTTCTCCCTTTTAACTGTTGTGATCGAACACTGAAACATCATTTAGGTAGTACTATATTTTAGAGAAGAAGAACTCCATCCCAATTTAAGAGTCTGATTTAGTTTGTAATTACTAATTAGATAGGAAATGCAATCTTTCTATGTACATACTTACATGACCGAGGATAAATAGCGGATAAATCAACTTTTAGAAAATAGGAACACTGGTTTAAAAATAAATATCGAAAACAACCTATCTATCCCCTTGGGTAGGGGTAAGATCTGCGTACACTCTATCCTCCCCAGACTCATTTATGGAATTTTACTGGATTGTTATTGTTGTTTTAAATAAAAATAGGCTTCAAATTATATTTTTCACATTACATTACAGGGCGCCCCTTCCATAAAGCAACTGTTTTAGGCCCCACATTTGTAGGGTCCCCATTTTTTGTTACACCTAGTATGTTATGTATAAGTTTTAAAAAAGGTTCTGTGAAGTGAAAAAGATTAATTTCTTTCTTTAACAAGTATATAGAAGAAGGATTTGCAATTGCTTTTATTTCTAAGAAAATTGCACTTAAAATGAATATCGAACCCAAAATTCATAAAGAAAACGTAGTCCCTCTGTTTCAAATTAGATGAGGCACTTTCTTTTTTAGTCTGTTCTAAAACAAATGACACATTTCTAAATTTGGAAATAATTCAACTTTAAACTCTTCATTTTACCTATTTTACCCTTAATGAGAAGCTTTTATAACCACACAAATGTCATGGTCCCAAAAAGCTTTTACCCCTAAAGCTTTTAAGACCACAAGTTTCAAAAATTTTTTTCTTAAACTCTGTGTCGAGTCAAACGAACTCATCTAAGTTGAAACAGAGGGAGTATTGATATATAGGAAGTAACAATTTGATAAGAATATTAATAATAAAATATCAAAATCTGTCGAAGAGTCTTTTGGAGTTGATTATTTTATATATAGTATACAAGAATTTTTTTTTACTTCAAAATAGATATAAATAATTTGAAGCAAATGAAAATATTTTTGGTTTTCTATTTAGCGATAAAAATTATTTTCACTGGATGATGGTAAGTTGAAAAAATATTATCGTAATCTTGAATGTTCCTTAAAGCATAATAATCAATTCGATATTGATGGTTTAAGCATATTTTCGGAATTATTTAATTGATACACTCTGTCAAATAAAAAGATTTGAAATTTTTTCGAATGCTTGTATTACTTATGGAATAATGTTAATAACTCTTGTTTCCGTCGCTTCAGCGGAAAGAATTTTTCAAAATTAAAATTGATAAAATCTCACCTAAGATCAACAGTGTCTCAAGAAAGATTAAATAGATTAGCTATATTGTCAATTAAGGAAGATTTATTTGGAGCTACTGATTATAAAAAAAATTATTAATAATTTTGTATATAAGAAACATTAGAAAAGTAGACTTCAAATAAATAAATATTTTTTTTTTAAAGTTAAGGCCCCTCGTAAAGTTTGATTTTAGGCTACAAAATTAGTCGGGCCGCCCTGGTACATTAATATATAATGAAAATAAGATGTAATTTTAGAGAGCAATCCCATGATGGACAACTTTCTCGTTTCAATTTTTATACCACTAACAAAAAAAGATTCTAACAGTATTTGACTAGTTAATTACAGATAACTATCTACGCTGAACATGAATTATTAGTAAAGGTATATGGATCAAAATCAGACCAAGGATTAAGTCGTGCAGAGTTGGGCACATAGAGTGACCACGAAATCACTAAGTGTGGCATGATCGTGGTTGGTCAGTAACCTCATGCGTCGAGTAGCTCGACAACTGCTCGTGATCGAGGTCGAGCAACAGAGTTAGAAATAACGGCTAATTTATATTGGAATTCACAGAGGAAATATTCATATGTTTGTACTTTAGAGTTTCTAGGGAATATCCCATATAAATAGGAAGAAAGAGGGGAAAAATTATATATGATAAGAGCACTTTGTAAAAAGATAAACTCTCAGGCAGTAATACAAAGAACCACTTTTCACTAAGATTCATCCCGTTGGTGAATTATTCTATTGTCTTTTCCATCAGATCCAAGAAAGTGCATAATATTCTATCTCACTCGTGTTATTCATCATTGCCAGAGGAAGGAATCATTCACCCTCTTCAGAATTGCGTGAATCTTATTCTTTATTTACATTTATTTCCATTTAATGTTACTTATTGCTTGTTCTCCCTACATTGTATAATATTTGGCCACATTTAATACCCGCATCTCATTTCGAACATATTATTATTCATATCATTCGCTACAGATCTAGAATCATTAGCTTTAATTAGGAATGTTCCATGTTAATAAATCATTAATTGGTTTAACCAAGGATTAACTCATTTTTGATCAAACAATTTGGCGCTGTTTGTGGGAATTTCCTAATCAAAGTCTTAGTTTTCCTAGATCTAAAAAAAATCAACATCAACACAAATTCTTGTTTCTTTTCTTTGTGTGCATAGTCTAACATGGCAGTAACAAAGAGGAAAAACTGAAAGCATTCTTACTGCTAACCTCATGAACACCATTAATGAGGTTACCGGAATGGATGAGGAGAATGTGATGTCAAACGCTTCCCCTAGACGAAGTGGTTCACTCTCTCCTCATGGCAGCGTCAAAACCTCCCATGGAAAAGGGGCTTCTACGTCCACAGCAGAAGAAGCACCACCATCAGTGAAAAATCTACTAGAAGCATGGCTAACGAGTACGCTGACCAGCATACTCGACAAACCCGCCCAAAGGACAAACAGGGAGGATGTACGAGTCGGCATCACATCAGCAACCGATGAGCAACACGTTCCTCCTCCTGTAACAAGTATCACTCACACCGTTAATGATGCAGGTAACAACACCCTCACAACTATTCTAAGGAAAATGGAGAAAATGGAGAACGAGAAGAAAGCGTTCTGTGACCAAATGAAGGAGCATCAAGAAAGGGTAGATAAGATATCGGGCGCCCCAAAGCTTTTACCAAATCGGGACGCCGGCCAGTTCGTGGAACAACTGTACAGCGACGAGGCCGCACCATATGCTATACCTAAAACATTCAAGATGCTTCCATACTTGAATATATATGAGGTCACAACAAACTCTAAGGATCACGTCACCCACTATATTGCTGCAGTGAAAGGCAACAACCTCGCCAAAGAGCAAGTATCATCCATATTGCTGAAAAAGTTTGATGAAATCCTAACGGGAGGAGCATTGACGTGGTACTCGCAACTGCCTACGCGATCCATAGAAACATTTGAGGAAATGGCCGACAAGTTCATTGCCTCCCATGCTGGGTCTAGGAAAGTAGAGGCGAGGGTAAACGATATATTCACCATTAAACAGTTACCTAGCGAAGGACTCTGGATTTACGCGCCAAGTTCAACCGTGTTAGAATGACTCTTCCAAATGTATCGGAGGGAATGGCGGTAGCAGCTTTCCAAAATGGGCTAAACCAGAGTGGTTCGCGGGCGACCAGAAAATTATTGATCCGATTCATGAAATACCCCTGCCACTTGGGATGAGATACACAATGCCTATTGTGCCTAGGTGAGGGCTAATGAGGACGAACTCAACGGACCAACCCAACGGTTGACTTCGGTCCAATAGGAGTCGAGGAAAGATCGCAGGAATGACAACAGAAAGGACCATGCAGGTCCGCGCCCCAACAGTGAAAGACACCTGCCCTACGTCAGAACCGCCGTCATAGCAACCCCGTCATGGTAACGGCCCATCCAGGCCGTAGACAAGGACTCAGAGAAACGAAAGAGGTATGCCTCCATTATTATCTGCTCGCAATTTCTGTGTTTCTCCTTGAGAAATAGTCTACGCCCTGAGAAGCTCGGTCCAAAGGTGAAGTGGACGGAAAAGATGAAGTTCGACCCAAACTCCAAAAAGTCGAATGCCCTCTGAAAATTCCACCAGGAACGAGGCCACAAGACCGAGGACTGCATCACTTTAAGACAAGAGGTCGTGAACATGCTCCATCAAGGGCATTTGAGGGAACTGATGAGCGACTGAGGAAAGGCGAACTTCGCTTGAGGACGCGAACAACATCAAGTACGAAGCCACCCTCCCCAACCCTCACCATCCAAATGATAATCGGTGGAGGCGACGAGGCGTCGATCAACAACGTAAAGTTCACAACCACCCATAAGCTGAAGCGATCAATCACCCATGAACGGTATGACGAACTCGAAGAAAGTATCATCTTCGACGAGTCGGATACCCACAGTTTGACCTTTCCTCACTATGATGCCTTTGTTATTACTTTTTGCATTTCAAATACCGATGTAAAATGAATCATGGTCGATGACGAAAGCGGCGCGTGCATTATATACCCTCGAGTTCTCATACAAATGAAACTCGAAGATAGGATAGTGCCACGCTGCATCACACTAACATGTTTTAACAATGCAGTTGAGTGGACTTCCGGAGAAATCACACTACCCATTCTGGTCGGCGGTGTTACCCTGGAAACGACATTCCACATTATGGATCAAGATACAACGTATAACGTCATCATAGGACGACCTTGGATACACGCCATGAGGGCCATCCCTTCCAGCTTATATCAGGTCGCCAAGTTTCCCACCCTGTGGGGAGTATTCAACATCTACGGCGAGCAGCGCAAGGCCCAATAATGCTACCACATCACGCAAGACTGCACATACACTCAACAGTTAAAGGGCAAAGGCGCAGAAGCATAACAATTAACGAGGTCGAGGTCGGATGGAGATGAAGGGAAAAATGTCATCAAGGACCCAGAAGTCGTGGAGGCTACTGGGTCAACCGTAGAAGACCTTGATCCAGTGCAACTCGATAATAGTGACCACAACAAAAAGGCCTATATCGGCCAGAAACTCCAAGAACCAGGTACATTTCGCCATTTTTTAGCTAACAATGCAAAATTGTTTGTCTTTTCTCATGCAGATATGCCAAGCATCCCAAAGGAAATAACGACACATAAATTGAGTGTCGACCCATTCTACCCCCCCCCCCTTCCCGGTGAGGCAAGTTAGAAGAAAATTCGATGCCGCGATAAATGATGTTGTACGCGAGGAGGTAGAAAATTGCTTGAAAATGGCTCTATTAGAGAGTCAAAATATCCCCAATGGGTCACCAACATGGTCATGGTGAAAAAGAAAAATGGGAAATGGAGGATGTGCATACACTTCAAAGATCTGAACAAACCATGCCCTAAAGACTCATTCCCACTGCCCCATATCGACCATCTCATCGACGCAACAGCCGGGCACGAGCTATTAAGTTTCCTGGATGCTTATTTGGGTTACAACCAGATCCTCATAGAGGAAGACGACCAATAAAAAAATACGTTCATCACCCACCAAGGGACGTACCGCAATAGAGTTATGCCGCTCAGGTTGAAAAACGCAGGGGTGACATACCAGAGGCTGGTGACCAAAATGTTCAAGGAGAAGCTCGACAAAACCATAGAAGTGTATATAGATGATATGTTGGTCAATTCGAAGAGAAAGGAAGACCATATCGACCACCTGAGGGAAGCTTTAGACATAGTCAGACGATACGACATGAAGTTGAATCCCGAAAAATTCTCCTTTGGTGTAACCTTGGGAAAGTTCCTCGGCTTCTTAGTGTCACAACGAGGCATCGAGGTAAACCCCGGGCCAAATAAATCCTCCCCGAAGTTCTATAGGCATACTTCATACTCCAAAGACAAGCACAGGGGAAACGCCGTACTCACTAGTCTATGGGACCGATGCAGTGATACCGGTCAAGGTCGAAGAACCGGGTCTAAGATATTCAAATGAGAGTGGGCCAAGTAACTATGAAATAGAAGGCAAGACCTCGTGAGGCCGAAGAACAGAGAGATATGGATTATATAAGAATGGTAGCCCAAAAATAGTAGGCAGCGCGGTACTATAACAAAAAAACCAAGGTCAGACCGCTCAAAGTCTGGGACTATGTACTCAAAGCCAAAACACAGACGAGCAAAGATCTGCGGGAAGGAAAACAGGGGACCAATTGGGACTGCCCATACAAAATCATGGTGGTAGTAAAAAAGGGTCGTTCTAACTAGAAACAATGGAGGGAAAATTACTAATAAACAATTGGAACGTCGCCCATCTCAAATACTTCAACTTCTAAGAACGGGTGTCCTCCGAGTTGTACTCATTTTCCCTCACCAGAGTTGTGCCCTAATTGGATTTTCTTGGCAAGGTTTTTAACGAGGCGACGAAGAGGGGATCTCGGAGATAAGTATAAGTCCATCGCTCGACCTCTCAACTACTTCTCCAGACCGACCAAAGAAGGAGCTAGATAGGCTGGGACTGCTCCAATGTATATATAGGAATAATAAGAACATGTAAACTTCTCCAATGAATGTATTAGCAAAGCAAAGTATGAAAACACACAATGTTCAAATGTCTCCACCAAGTTTAAACATTATCCAGAAACTCATATTTGACCTCATTCGAATTAATTACGAGTAACATTCGACCTTGTTCAAATAAAATCATATTCGACCTCGTCGGAATTAATCACAAGTAACATTCGACCTCGTTCGAATCAACTCATATTCGACCTCGTTCGAATTAATCACAAGTAACATTCGACCTTATTCGAATTAATCACGAGTACAAGTCGGCCTCGTTTGAATTAATCACGATTAACATTCGACCTCATTCGAATCAACTCATATTCGACCTCGTTCGAATCAACTCATATTCGGCCTCGAATCAACTAACATTCGACCTTGTTCACATCAACTAGTATTCGACCTCGCTCAAATAAACTCATATTCGACCTCATTCGAATTAATCACGAGTAATATTCGACCTCATTTGAATCAACTCATATTCGACCTCGTTCGAATTAATCACGAGTAGCATTCGACCTCGTTTGAATAAAATAGTATTCGACCTCGCTCGAATCAACTCATATTCGACCTCGTTCGAATCAACTAATATTCGACCTCGCTCGAATCAACTTATGTTCGACCTCGTTCGAATTAGTAAAGAATTATATTCGCTCACATTCGAACTCAACTCAAACTCAACCTAACTTAGAGTCCAATTTACAAGTTAACTCCATTTGATCTAGTTATGGCGACATGGGACTTCAACCAGATCTATTCAAAAATGTACTCGACCATTATTCGAGATAGCACATGCCGACACAATCCTTCTAAAGCAATCACGTGAAGAAAAATGATCGGCAAAAAGGTAAAAGATCCAAACTACGTACAACAAAAGGTCACAATCATTTAATTCCAAAAGACACCCGCATACAAAAAAGAGAATAAAAAGAGAAGAAAAAAACTAAGTACAAAACATTACTCCGCACCGTCCTTGCCTTCGTCGCCACTGTCTGGATATTCATCATCGTACCAGGCATCATGCTCAATCCCATCCAGCTCTTCGTCCTTTCCACCATTGTCCCCCGGCGTAGCAGGGTCAAAGCCACAGGCAATTCGGGCTTCACGCACCTTAGCACAAGCACCTTCATACTCAACCGCAGAGACCCTGTTAGTCGCAATCAAGTCTCCAAGGATATCCAATTGGGCCTCGGCATGGATCCAATTTTCATATGAATGCCGCGACATGTCAGAGAATGAGGAAGTATGAGAGGAGGACGGTCGAGCCAACAGTTTCACCTTCTCGGCCTCAAAAGCGGCAACTTTATCATTCAGATCAGATACCTCCCCGTCAAGACCATACGATCATCTAACCGATCCTCCCTAAGTATGGCCGCCTCCACCTCATTCTCCCGTTCGTACTGAAGAACACAGACAACCTCCTCCATTGCCGCCACTTTGGCCAAACCCGCCTTTCTGGCCTCATCGAATTTACCCAACTCTGCGAGCTCCTTAATCAATTCTTCGTTCAGGTCATTGAAATGGACTGAGTTCTGATCAAGATTTGCTCATAGGGATGTTAGTTTGGTTTAAAGGTCTGCGCACTCTGCCGCAAACCCCCGGCTCAACTAGAGCTCGTCCTCCTTGGACCTAAGCGACCCCTCAAGCTCGCTACACCTCTGAATAACCCTTACCAACTCCTCGTCCCTTTGCTTCAGCTCGTTTCTGAGAGCTTGGAAGCTGCCATCGGTGCCGAGTAGGACACATAGTGTACGATGATTGGAGCAGTACTCACGGTACTTGGACTCCATCCTCTTGAAAATATCCCTTCTCCTCTCTTCTTGACGGGCGCACTCGATCTCCAAAATAAGGCTCTGAGAAAAGAAAAAATAGGAGAAAAGAGTTAGTGAAAATAGAGGAGAATAAGAAAAGACACAAAGAGCAGAAGCATGAATACTTACCCGTAGGTCCATCCCCGATATGCCCAAAGAAAGGGCGTCATTGTCAAGCGTCTACAATGTCGATGCCTAAGCACGAGAACAAAATGAACCCAAGTCAGGAACTACGCGTTCCAAGCGCTTCAACAAGTCCAGGTCGAGGGAGATGACTATACTGCGATTAGTCCCATCTGTCCTCACCTCCGCACGGGTGAATTCCTCACTGAACATACTAACCTTTTCAGGGTCGATGTCAGAACTTGATTCATAGCCGTCCACGACTACGTTCTTCCCCCTCACTTCGGCAGAATACGGGACACCAACATGCCCCGACGGTGATGGATCACTTGACGGACCGACCTCAACCTCCACGGGCCGCTCATATATCCTCTCAATGACCTCTAGCGGGTCAGCGATGTTCTAACTCTCCAAAGGGTGCTGTATCTTAGCATCCAAAGTCACGCCACCCTCAGACACGGACGCGACCTGGACATGACCACCCATATTTAACCCCTCGGTCCCTGTTACCTCGCCGCTGAAATCTAGTCTCTGCCTCTTTACCAACGGAGCTACTTCCTCTCCTCTAGGCGACGACTGAGGAGGGGAACCGCCAGCAACGGAGTTGCTGTGCGTCGACTAAGATAACGAGGGGGCAGGGCAGGGGAAGGAGCCACTGAGCGAGTGGGTTCGCCTACGGCAATAGTCAGCAACGACCCTTTCGAAACGCCCGATTGGCGGAAGGCAGGGGTAAGGTCTTTCCTCTTTGTCGAAGGCTTCCGACCTGATACAACGACGATCAGTTCGAATAAAGGAGAATAGGAAGAAGGGAAATCATGGTTGATGCATAATCAATAAAGGCTCAATCAAAGACTCACCAGTGGCAGAAGGCTTATGACTAAATTTCTTGTGGAACGCCGACCGCTCATGAACCCCCACCGTGTAGGGTAAAACCTGGCTCTCCCAGTCTCGGATATCAGCAACCCACAGAGGAGACTCCCTTTCGGCTGCACAAAAAAAAAAGAGGATCAGTGAAATTGTCGACGAAACTAAACAAAACAAAGTAAGATAACGGTTGACAAAGGTACTTACGAGCAAAATCCCACACTTCGGTGAATCCACTAGGATTCTCTACTACGTGCTCGATTTGGATGTAGAAGAAGTGGAAATTAAAGCGACGGTTGGCTCTGTCGTCCATCTTCATGATCAACCCTTTGGTCCTATGATGGCGAAGATGCAGCATCGTACCCCTGAGGAAGTTTGGTGCGAAGAGGTGTAGCAAGTAATGAAGTGAAACCTCATGTTGGCCAATTCGTCGTATTTCGCCAGCATAAAAAAAATCTTGTAGATAGACAAAGAAAGCTGGGCCGAGCAGACCTGGTAGTATCGGCAGAACTCCTCCGCCAGTGGAGGAAGAGGAAGAGAATAGCCTACACGGAACAGGTAAGCGTAGAAGGCGCAATACCCTGGTGGATGAACTTGAACCACGTCTCTACCGGCCTGGACTAGGTCAATATGGGCAGGAATTCCGTATTTGATCCTTAGCTCGGCTAAGTCGGCTTCGTCTAATTCAGAGAGTATTGATTAAAGATCTTCCTTCGGCGTTTTCGAAAAATCCGACCTAGATTTCTCATTACGAGGGATAATCTCGTCCATAGTAGAAAATTTATCGTCGGCAACGACATCAATATCGTCCTCATGAGGAGGCATCCTTACTGAAAGCAGTGTTGGTTTAGACGAGACATTAGAAACATTAGAGGAGGTCGCCATCTTCTGTTAATTGAAGGTGTTGAAAATGTGGTCTCAAGGAGAAAGAGGAATCGCAAAAAGTATCGTAAAATCAGCAACAAGATGAAATTAGGATACAGAAGTAATAAGAGAATGATGGAAAGCAAAAGCTTAGAAAATGATAGTGTGTAAAGTTTGGCTTAAGGGGGTCTCCTCTGGTATTTATAAGAGAACATGCGCTTGAATCGAAATGCAACCCGCCAGTTGCACATGAATCAAAACGTCAGAAGCACAGGAAACGATGTGGCGCGTTAGGAAGACGCTTAATGATGATGCCTATAGCAATGATGTCATCCTAATCTGACGTCATAACGAGTTGTGGTTCTCGAAGCGCCACGTTACAAACCCGTACAAAATCCTTTCCCACTCAATCTCCTCCCCCCAAATCTCCTGAGCACGACCGGTGATGTCCGCTTAGCGAGGGCGACCAAAGGACGTCCTTGCTAAGCGGAGGGACTAACTGTGTTGGTCAAAATAAGACCGAGGATTAATTCGTGCAGAGTTGGGCACGAAGAGTGACCTGGAAATCGCTAAGTGTGGCATGGTCGTGGTTAGTCAGTAACCTCATGCGTCGAGTAGCTCGACAACTGGTCGTGGTCGAGGTCGAGGTCGAGCAACATAGTTAGAAATAACAACTAATTTATATTGGAACCCACATAGGAATATTCCGTGAATATTTTCTCTGATTGTACTTTAGGGTTTCTACGGAATATCCCATGTAAATAAGAAGAAAGTGGGGGAAAGAGGGGAGGGGGGGGGGGTTGCATATGATAAGAGCACTTTGTAAAAAGATAAACCCTCACACAGTAATTCAAATAACCATTTTTCACTAAGATTCATCTCGTTGGTGAACTATTCTATTGTCTTTTCCATCAGATCCAAGAAGGTGCATAATATTCTATCTCAACTCGTGTCATTCATCATTGTGAGAGGAAGGAATCCTTCATCCTTTTCAATATTGGGTGAATCTTTCTCTTTATTTACATTTATTGTCATGTAATGTTACTTATTGCTTGTTCTCCCTACATTGTATAACATTTGGCCACATTTATTACCCGCATCTCATTTCGAGTATATTGTTATTCATATAATTCGCTACAGATCTAAAATCATTAACTTTAATTAGGATTGTCCCATCTTAATAAATCATTAATTGATTTAACCAAGGATTAACTCATTTTTGGTCAAACAAAAGGGTCTACAACGGATTGAACGTTAAGATATAGGGTATGAGATAATAATTAGTAATCGGGTTCATCTTGAGATACAAATTCACCTCTTAATATAAAAGAGTTAGGTCTGTTTTTGTCTAGAGAACTAACATGAGAACTTGAAGTGCTATGTGTTTTTGACGTTGATTAGGAACAGATTTTAGTTAATTAAATTCTTCTAGCTAACTTTTTAGTAAAAGTTTAGCTAGTAGGCACTTCATTGAGTATCATAATTTTAGTTTAATGTAGTTAGTTAGGAGAAAATTTTGAAATTTTACGCATATTGTCTATTTTAACTGGTTTGGAGGGCCCCATTTAGGCTTCCTTTTTGTTTTCTCATGGAGTAATTATAGAGTAAGAGATATTATATTGAGAGGAGTTAAAGTGGGTTTTCATGTTAGTTGTTGTTTATAAAATTTAAAGCGGATTTTCTACTTTAAGAAAATAAAACTTCGTATGTTGCTTGATTTAATCTAAATAACATATCGTATTGTAGGATAATTACGAGTACATTTGCCTTATTTGTATATATGTTGTCAATTTTTACCAGCTTCTTTACCAAATTTAATTTAGAAACCATAAAATCATGTTAATTTTTTCAATCTACAAATCTTTAACATCAGATTTGCTTATGCTGGGTGGACATAATACCTCCAGAACCACTAATACCACAACAAAAGGCGAATAAAATGATGATATTTTCTAAAAAGTACAAATGAAATATTATATAATTATTAGACATTGGAAAAACGAACCTAGCTCGCCGATTCTGAGACTGACAAGACTCATAACAACCTTGAATTTTAATTTATAATAAAACATACCTTTGGTTAAGTCCCTAGTATAGTTTACTCTGTCTGTATTGGTCAACATAATCAGGGGATACTCTTCCAAATTGATACTCTTGCATGATAGACTAAAGTTAATGGGAAAGTAACACTTCTAAATAGTTTGCATTATTATATGGGAATTAAATAGTTGTACTCTTTTCCTATTTTTAAAATTTTAATATAGACATGTCACCTCTAAAATTATTTTCGTACAATATCTAAACAACATTGACAATATTACAGTATATTTTTATAAAAATGAGCACAACAAGCGGCACGTCACCATTTCTGTACATATGGCACAGAAATGGCAAAAAATGAGGAATGTCCAATAGCACATATTACTCAGTAGTACTATATTCCATTTGTACAGATCAAATGAAATGAAATGAAAGTTTCCTTGTGTTGGGTGCAGTTCATTCATTCAGTGAAGCAATTTTATATATATATATATATATATATATAGTTCGATAGTCTTTGCATGTTACGTACAATTATGAAGTGCGTCAGATTTATATGACCTTTTTGTACTCAAAAATAAAGTCGTAGATGAAATGGTGCGGTGTTTTTATAGTCGGTCCGCTGACGTTACAAAAGTTTTAAACCCCCTTAACCACTAAACTATATTTTTGGGCTGTGTCAAGAAGATTCAAAGCATAATATATAAAAGTAAAAAATAAATTTTACCTTATATATACAGTGTAATTTTTTGCTGAAAAAAATTCGAATGAACCGCCTTCCGTCCTGATCGGTACTCAAAATGATCAACTGGGAAAGAAAAAGTAATGAAAGAATATATGCAATCCCTATTTCCTTTTTATAACTCTGTTTGGATGAAAGCGCAAGGCCTCCGAACCCCACAACTCTCTCGCCGTCTTGTCGTTAGTGTTAGTTGCACGAGTAAAATGAGAGATAGAGAGAGGTAGATAGGTAGGGAGATTTCCTTGAGATAGTGGTGGTTTCGAGGGAGCTTTTCTTGAGATTTTAAGGTCGAACGTCATTGTTTCTTGATGTAGGGTACCCCACTCATGGAATTTGGGAACCCCTAACCCTACTACGAACAATAAGGTCCCTCAAATGCGACCATGTAAAACATATTTACACAATTAATTCAGTTATGAGATAATTATAAATAATTTTTTATCATAAATATTATTCCCTTCAGTTTAATTTACGTGGCAGTACTGTTGATTGACACAAATTTTAAGAAAAACAGAAAAATTATGGTAAAAAAGAAGTAACAGGCATTCACGTGGCTATAAATTATTTCATTAAGAATAAAATTAGAAGTTTAATATTAAATTATTTCTAATAGGAAAATATGAAATTTTAGTGGAGTAGATTAAAAAAAAAGAATGTTACATAAGTTGAGGTGAAGAGAGTAAGAGGTAATCTCATAAATATTAAACTAACTTGTTCTCGTCTAAATATTAAAATTGCGTAAATAAAACTTTATACTATCAGCATGTATAACACTTAAATCCTAATTCTATAGGTGGCCTTCAATATCTCTGGTCTATTGTGCCTTTCAATTTTTTCTATTCCCACTGTCATTTTATGTGAAGGTTTTATTGTTTGGCAAGTCAAACATTTTTTTTATTAAGATTTTCTCAAACTTCTTAAATATTTTGAATACTTTACATTAATTTTCTAGTACATAAATTTATTTTAAGAGATTGAAGAATCCATGCTCGAATTCCATAAAATACTATGTAGATGCCTTCTTGTAATCCATACTTGGCATAAATTAGGATAGAACGAGTATTTATTCTATATTTATAGCCTGTTTGGCCAACCACAAAAATCGGCGTGTTTTTTCTCAAAAGTACTTTTGGTGAGAATTAATTTATGTTTGATTAATTGATAAAGAGTATTTTTAAACAACAATTAGTATATCTGGTCGAGTTTTCAAAAACCACCTCATTCAAATACACATTTTTTCTTCAAATTACATATTTTTGCTTCAAAAAGCTTGACCTAACACTCCAATATTTGGCGAAGAAGGCGATGATTCTCACTCTCTAAATACAAAGGTGGTTGATCCTATCTTAGAAGCCGAAGACCCCACCACTGTAAAAGTACACCAATGGCCATGATACGAACCTTTTCATGCATCTACAGACCCTTTTGTGTCCCTAACTACTGCATATAAATGATCATGTTTCCTCCCTTCCCTTTTTTAACTCCCATCCTCTCTCATTTTCTTCATCTATTGCTTTTCTACATCACATTCTCTCACCACCCTTTCCTTTTTATAGGAAATCAAATTTAATTAAGGTGAACTCCACGTCTTTATCTTTAATTTTCCAGCCATCTCTCCATCTGTTTTTATATTCATTCCGCAGTGTAGCCTCGATCTCTTACAAGTACGACTTGATCATATAAACATTGATGTCAAAAGACATGAATCTATCAGTTAATGGGCAATCTCAAGTGCCTCCAGGTTTTCGTTTCCATCCAACGGAAGAAGAACTTCTTCACTATTACTTGAGGAAAAAGGTTGCCTGTGAAAAAATTGATCTTGATGTTATTCGCGACGTTGATCTCAACAAGCTCGAACCATGGGACATTCAAGGTAATTAAATTGAGTAATCTGTGTTGTCCACTGAAAAAATATACTACTTAATTGACAACACAAATTTATACATATGCAGAGAAGTGCAGAATAGGAGGATCGACCCCACAAAACGATTGGTACTTCTTCAGTCACAAAGACAAAAAGTATCCGACAGGAACTCGAACTAATCGTGCTACTGCTGCGGGGTTCTGGAAAGCCACAGGTCGTGATAAAGTCATACACAGCAATTGTAAGAGAATTGGGATGAGAAAGACCTTAGTCTTCTACAAAGGACGTGCCCCACATGGCCAAAAATCAGATTGGATCATGCATGAATATCGCCTCGATGATAACATAACCAACCCCCAAGACGCCGTCAACGTAAGTACTCTTACACTAAGTTGACAGTATAACAGAGAAATTCGAGAACTGTACAAGGTGAGTAACTTCCACATATTTTTAATTCCAATTTTCCAGGCCTCAGAATCAAGTAGCCCGGAAGAAGGGTGGGTGGTGTGCCGAGTTTTCAAGAAGAAGAATTACCATAAGGCACTCGAGAGTCCTCATCAGAGTTCATCAGCAGGCTCTAGTATGAACTCAAGAACACTTATTCAGAAACCAAACAACGACGGCGTTCTGGATCAAATACTCATGTACATGGGAAGATCGTCATGTAAACAACAAGATCATGAAAACAAACACAACATCAACTTGGTCAACAACATCAATAACATTCACTTAAATGATCATCATATGCAAATAAACAGCAACTCGTCCTTCATCAACACCAACATCGGTACTAGATTCCTACACCTTCCAGGGCTAGAGAATCATCATTCTCCGACGACCAACATGGATGATGACGTGTCAACTCTGCAACTAATCCAACAAGATTGCAGCTTTGGTCATGAGAATATGTTAACAGAAACTGAGCCTTCTTCTGGTGTTGGTCCAAGTGATTGGGTAGCTCTGGATCGCCTTGTAGCTTCTCAACTGAATGGCCATGTCGAAACATCGAATAACAACTTATATTTTCCTCTGCATAATAATGGATTACAGCTGCGTACCAACGGGAGACCAAATGATGAGGACGACGCGTTCTCTCAATCTCAAGCTGCACATGACGACGATGTTGAATTTTGGAGCTATGCTCGATCTTCCTCATCATCACCCTCTGATCCATTATGCCACTTGTCGGTTTAATTCAAAGTATATACATAGCCTTCTCTCGTACTTGGTTTAATATGTATATATACTACTATAGTTCAAAAGACGTCATTATAGTACGTTAGCTTGATTGGTACAATAATAGTGCACGTACTTGGATAATATTTCTGATGGTAGACATTGTCAACTGGAATATCTCTTCCTAATAATTAAGGTTGTCTCCCTATTTCATCATTATGTTGTCTATGACTATGCGAAGATACTACTATCCAACATGCTTTTTTTAATTTCCGATGATTGCGTAAGATATGTATATGGATACACCCCCATATACTTTTATTTTTCTTATTGATCAGGACCATAATCATTTTAATAGTGAGATCCCATAAAATTATGCACTTAATTTCTTGAAATTGATATACTTTGTAATTATTACCTTCCACCTACAAAAAGTTCTAGCGTCGGCCAATATAAAATAAACATCAAAATAGTTTGTCTTAGAGCAAAATAATTAATAAACAAGACGATTACCGAACAAGTGGAAATGAATTTATGTAGGGTTTATTGTAATTGAAAAGGTTTTGCACATGCTCAAATATAATACTTCTTCCCCAATTAGTAAGTCAAGTTGTTATTTAGATTTTTTTATTTTTTAGATTTGCATTAGACGTTTACATAATTCTATTATGGATTTTGATAGGTATCCACCAGATTGACGTTATAAAAAAAAATAAAGATGCAATAGAACATATGACCTACTAAAGGTTAACAATTAATATATCAATTACAACTCAATTTCAATTCATTTGAGTCAACATTCACGTATTCAACTATATGCATTACCTTATACTCCATCTATTTGGTTCTATTAGGCCGCATTCAATAATAATGGAGTATCTGTTACGGCAAATTGAGTTCTTTAAAATTAGAGATTTTTTATAAAAAATCTAACGTATATCAATCTCTACACTAATATATACAACTACGTGACCAAACTATAGAAACTCCTGTCAAACACCAGATATAATCGAAGTCTAATAAAATAACGTAGCCTTTAAACGAACTAGTTGGTGTGATGCTTTAACTTCATTACCACACAATAGGACATCATTTGTGTGGTGTCTAATTTTTTACGTGCACTGATTATAAAACGATCTGATTTTTCTAAGTGTTTCTTAACCTACTATTGCTGAAATAGTAAATACGGAAAGTAAAGAACACAAATATTTTTACGTGAAAAACACCTGGCTCAAAAAGGTGAAAAAACCACGACCTAATACTCAGTAGGATTTTTTCCAACACTCCACTAAATCACTGAGCCAAAACAACATTTATAAAACACTTTGTAAACCTAAGGATTAACACTAATCTCGTAGTGTCAACTAGCCTCTAATTGTTGCGACAACTTCAAGATAACTCTAACTTGACTACTCAGAGTACCTATTACAATTACCTCTAGATAAAACTGAAAGGTACAATTTAAAAACCACCTACTACAATTGAACTAGAATAAAAGACAAACACTTGGAACTTATTCTTCTATGTTGTTCATGTAACTTCAGGTTCGTCCACTTGAATCACACAAGAATTGCTTGCAAAATGCCTTGCTATTTCTCTCTCAACTCACATTTAACTTCTGCTTTTGTGCGTGCCTGTAGAATAAGAACATCCTGCAATATATAGAGTTAGGAAATCAAGAAACAACTAGAGTTCTAATGATATTCTTCCTTGGTGGAAGAGTTCTAGGTGTTCTCAACTTCTAACTCCTCACTTATCTTGAATAGTGTTCTCTTTGAGTAAGGAGTCCTTCTCCTTATCAATTATGCAACCTTTTCGACCAGGAGATATCACATGTATCAAGTTAAGCTTATCTCCTTCACGTGCATCTCTTATGCTCGAACTGCCCGTTTCTGTGTACACAAATGATGGACTTGGTTCATGCCTGAGCTTTGTTTGTCAATCTTCAAAACAAGATTTCACTTGGGCCAACAAATTCTCCCTTTTTGATGATGACAAACTTTGTGCTTGTCATAAGCTTATGCCGTGTTTCAACTCAACTCAACATCAATACAATGTGTTAGAACATTTTACTTTGTTATCACTTATCATCAAGGACAAGGTTCATTAGGTTATAAACATCACTATTCAAGTGTAAGCACAATCATTTTCCCCCTTTTGGCATCATCGAAAAGTTGCATAAATATGTACGATAACCGGACATTTAGAAAATTACTCATGGCCACTGGGGCTACTTCAAATGCAATCATGGATTAATCATCATATATCAATCTAAAGATATCAGCCATCTAAGAAATAAAAACAAACAGTTAGAGCAAAAGACAGTGAATTTCATTGATGATTGATAAGATCTTACCACAAAGCCATAAGAAGAAATAAAAACATTGAAACATGAGAAAAAGAAACAAAAAATTTCCGAACTGGGTCACTTGTTGATCTACACTAGGCTAGGAGGCTTAAGACTGGGAAGGGCCAGGTTCTTGGTTTTTCGCTTGGAGTAATTTCAGCATATCCTGAAGAATGCCATCATTCTTCTTGTTTTCTTTTGCCAGCTCAGCTCTGAGAGCATCTCTCTCAGTTTCCACTTCTTCCAACCTCTTCTTCAGCCTGTCAATCTCAGCATCCTTAGCCCCACTCTCTTGCACCAAGGCTCGTACTTTTCTATTCACTGGTACCTTCTTGGATGAACCAGGTTCTTTAGGAGTGGTTTGGACTTCATAGTCAAAAGCAGTCAGAGTATTTTCCCCAAAATGGTCCTTGCTTGTACCAACCTTTCATTTCTTAATGGTTACCTTGAAATGTGCAAGTACAACCGTGAGAATAAAGCCATAGGGTATGGCATAAGTCTTTGTGCCTTTTAGAACCCTATCAAGAAGCTGTATTAAAAACCCAGGCTAATTAATTTGCCTCTCATTGTCCAAATATTTCATAAGGACTAAGTCCATGAATGTGTCAATGTTCCTTCTTTTCTGCTTTGGCAGCACACATTTGTTTACAAATTCGAACAACACTTTGTGGCGTGGCTTCATCTCATTTTTGTAGATAGCCTTGGCCTCAAGTTCCTCTTTTATTGTCACTGAATTTCCTAGTAATGGCAAGGGCTGTAAGGATATTCTCTGGGCTTGGCCATTCGAGATTTTTATGTCATTGTACCCTTCAGCAGGTACACCCAAGATCTCTCCCAACTCTTTCTCATCAAAATTTATTGTCACCCCCTTTACCATACTGGTGACTCTACCATCGTTTATCTCACAATTGGCCATAAACTCTACAATTTCAGGTCTGACCAGCCTGCCATCCATCTGAAGGACCATGTCCTTCCAACCTTGCAACTGTAACTTCTCCAAAAGCATCACCATTCCTTCCTCCTCCAAGTCTCTGAGGAGTCTGCCTTTCAAGATAGTCCTCTTTCCAAATTTGACCATCTTGTCTTTCTCAGCATTAGAATCATCTTCTTCTTCCTCTCCACTCCATTCTTCTTCTTCCACAATTTTCACTTTTCTTGATTTCATCGCAGACCTGGTTCTTTTAGCCAAAGTGGATGGTTCAGTGGACTTTAACTTTGAAACGGACTTCTTAGTGGAAGTCTTGGATTTCTTAGCTTTAGGAGTCAGAACCTCCACTTCTTCTGTCTCATCTTTATCTCGAAGGACCAGGTCCATCTCATCAATTTCAACAGCCTCAACAGGCTCACCTGCCTTTTTCTTTCCCTTAGCAGCAACTTTTCGTTTACTTTCTTCTAAGGCTTTCTCTAGTTCAGATTCACTCTGCTTCTTCTGACTTCTTCTGGCTCTGCCTCTTGTGGGAGGAATTTGAACGGGGATATAAGTTGCCTTCCTTTTCTTGTTTGCCCTAGCAGTGCCAAGGTTTTAACTCCTGAACTTCCTTTTTTCTTTGGATTCTAACTTGTAGTCACCATTTTCAGTAGGTCAGTGAGTGTAACGACCCGACCGGTCGTTCCGTAGAAATTTCATTATTATTCCTGTTTTTGCCTTGTCATAGGTTGGTTATACTGTTTATGATGTGTTAGACTTGGTAGGCTCAGAATCGGAATGGTTGTAGCAAGAATTTAGTCATTTAGTCCTTAAAATTAGTCTTATAGTTGGAAAAGTCAACTGAGAGTTGACTTATTGGTAAACGACCTCAGAATGCGGATTTTATGGCTCGGATAACTTCGTTAGGTGATTTGGGACTTAGGAGTGTGTCCGGAATATTTTTGTGATGTCCGGTATAGAATTAGGATTGAAATGGCGAAAGTTAGTTTTTGACGATTTCCGGTCGGCAGTGGAAAATAGGTTATCGGGGTCGTAATGGAATTCCGACAGTTGGAACAAGTTCGTAATGTCATTTTGTTTATGTGTGCAAAATTTCAGATCAATCGGAGGTGTTTTGGACAGTTTCGGCATCGTTGGTGGAATTTAGAAATTTCAAAGTTCATAGGCTTGAATTCGATGTGATTTTGGTGTTTAGATGTTTCGAAGGCTCAACTAAGTTCGTATTGTATTTTGGGACGTGTTGGTATATTTGGTTGAGATTCTGAGGGCCTCGGGTGGATTTCGGAAGGTTAACGCATCGATTTAGACTAGAAGAAAAGTTGCTGCATTTTTTTTCACAATAACATGAACAGTACCGCGTGAACAGTGCCGCGTGAACAGTGCCGCATGAACAGTACCGCGAAAATTCTGGACAGTGTATATATAACGAGCAGTCCGAGTTTTCTTCTATTTTTGGACGAGATTTGAGCTTTTGGAGCGATTTTGAAGAGGGAAGACGATTGTTCTTCATTGATGTAAGGATTTTGGACCCAATAAATCGATTATATGTGATTAAGGATCAAATTAACAATGTTTAATTGGGGAAAATCAGTAGAAAAAGGTGAAATTAGGGATTGAGTTTAAGAGGCCTTGTAGGGATGATTTGAGGGGTCAAACGGACTCCGATTTCAGAGTTCTTTATATGTACGGACTCATGAGATGATGAGGATCATTTTGGTATAAAGTTTATCAAGTTCCGAGATGCGGGCCGGGGGGGTCGGGTTTTGGCTAATTTCGGGTTTTGTGCTAAATTGATATTTATCAATTGGAATTCATCCCCTTAGCATAATTTGATGTGAATAATCTGAACTTGATAGATTTGGAGTTTCGAGAGGCAAGCGTGTTGCGGAATAGCTTTTCGGGCTAGTTTGAGGTAAGTAATGTCTTTAAATCCTGTCCTGAGGGTATGAAACTCCGGACTTTACATCCTTTCATGGATTTGGAGTGACGCACACACTGGATGACGAGTGTGGGGCGTGCACGAACTGGAAATTTGGAAATATGTTCCTTTTTAGGCAACTATTGAGTTGCAAAACTTCTTTTAAAGCATATGTTTATTAGTATTATTATGTTTTATTATACTTGGGTTGTAAGCCATGTTTGGGGCCTAGTGCCGATCTGTATTAACCCCTTGGGGACTATTTTATTGATATTCCTCACTTTGAAACTATGATTTTACACTCAGTCTTTCTTGCTAAATTATTTTGACACTCAGAGTTTGTTGATATTATTTCTTGAAATGAAATACTTTTTTAGGTCGAGAACCCCGTTTTATTTATGGCCCGAGTGGCGTGCTGAGAGTCTCTGACTGAGTGAGGCCGAGGGCCAATGTTGTGAGGATGTTATGATATGAGAGAGAGGCCGAGTGCCTGAGAGTGATTGATGCCATGATCTGGCTTCTTTATAGCGCTTGGGTTGTAGGAGCCCCTCCGAAGTCTGTACACACCCCAGTGAGCTCAGGTACCTACTGAGTGTGAGTGACGAGTGCTGAGTGATGAGTGATTGGGAGGCATGAGTGACAGTGAGGTTGCCCAAGGGGCTGATGCTGAGTGATGTGAGGTGCTGAGTGACTGTTATTGAGTGATGGTGAGGTGCTGAGTGACTGATTACGAGTGATGATTTTGCCCGAGGGGCGGTTTAAAATGATATTTTGATGAGCTTTTGATTTTGATTCGTTTCATATTTCAAACTTATATTTTGGGAAATTTACTGAGAAATATTGGAAATTATACTTGTTTCAAGGATTTTTATGAAAACTAGTTTTCGAACTTATGTATACTTTATTGAGACTTGATATTTTACGGTTTTGTGGATTGGTGTATTTGTTGCTGTGTGTTTCTTATTCTTCATACTGTGATTTATTTTCATTACTACTGAGTTGGCGTACTCATCATTACTCCCTACACCTCTGTGTGCAGACCAGGTACTGGTTCTGAGCAGTAGCCATTTGAGTTCATTCATCGTCAGCATTCGGGATTTCGAGGTAGCTGTCCAGCGTCCGCAGCTTCTCCATTTGCCTTCCTTCATTAGTATTAGTATTTTATTTCGAGACATGGTTTATGACATTAGCGGTGTTAGTTTTATTCTTAGATGCTCATGATCGGTTGACTCTAGTCCTGGGGGATTTGTTTAGACAGTAGATTATATTATTATGTTTGCTTAAAGACTTAGAGAAAATTTTTATACTCTGTTTCTGGTTTCTATTGATTTTTGAGAAATTATATTAAAAAAAATGTGTAGTTATATGATGGTTGGCTAGCCTAGTTCCACGATAGGCATCTTCACGACCTGTTAGGATTTGGGGTCGTGACAAGTTGGTATCAGAGCTCTAGGTTACATAGGACTTAACGGTCATGAGCAGGTTTAGTAGAGTCTTGCGGATCGGTACAGAGACGTCTGTACTTATCTTCGAGAGGCTGCAGAACCCTTAGGAACATTCCACATTCTTGAATTCTTGTCGTGCGAATCCATTTTATTCATCCAAAAGCGTAACTCTTTGAATTCCTTTCATGTATTCGAATGCGCACG